>NJRQ01000320.1:54558-76519 GCA_003063805.1 Aphaenogaster ashmeadi
ATCTTAAGATTGTACTTAAGATGGTCTTAAATATAAGAACGGACTATGAATACCGGCCTTAGAGATTAACACTAAAACTACCACCGCCGGTCAAATGACCGTTTTTAAACTTTTGATTAAAAATTCTGCATTCAATGTTATCGCTTTTCCTCAATTGACTTCACGATTTTTCCTTAATATACATATAATCAATTTTTCAATATCTATTTCTCTTCTTCTTTCGTTTCTTCTGATAAACATATTATCTGTATTCAATTGGAAAAAATAAAACCTTTATTTAAAAACCGGTCGTTTGATCAGTTCGGTAGAAATAGGTATATATAAATTGTCGGTAGTTTTAGTGTTAACTCGATGTAGGACTGCAACGGGTTAAAGAATTAGCTTGAAAAGTAATCAGACAAGAATTTGGAAGTACATACATGAAAGCGTGGCGTTTATTTGTTTCTCGGGCGGCGTCGTCACTAATTATCGGAATTTGCGGCGCTTATTTGTTATGTGCAGCGTAGGAGGGTAAGGGATTAGGGGGCTTTTAGGATGTTTTCAGGCTTTATATATAAATTGTCGGTAGCTTTAATGTTAATTTCTAAATTGTTGATATGTATCAATGGTTTTCACGAAATTAAATGCAATTTCAAAATCAGCACGAGTACATTGCGCGGATGCGTGCGGTAAGATGGCAGTTTTTTTTAACTTTAAACGGTTTTTAAAGTTTGACTTACCATGCACACGATACTCTTCTCTTCTAGAGCCTGATTTCAGGAGTCTTCACGGAGCTATCGTCTAGAGTGAACTGAACGAAACTATGTAATTCCCTCTTTTGTTAAGGTTTCCCTTTTCCTTCCACTAATTGAACAGAGTAATCATTAGTATGTACTAACTATTAACTTAATGTTTTTTTCTTCAGTTGTTCCATTGATACGCTGTTGCAAACGTATCTGTAAGTTTTGTTCACTTTATGGAATAGAACCGCTTTCAACTTTTCTATATACAAAGGCCCGTATTCATAGTCGATTCTTATTTTAAGACTGTCTTAAGTAATGTCTTAAGACGCTAATATGGCTCTGTGATTGGTTTAAGACATCTTAAGATTGTACTTAAGACGATCTTAAATATAAGACCCGACTATGAATTCCACCCAAAGATATATGCATAGTCATGTAGTTTCACATCTTGGGCCAGATTTAGCTCCTTTTTTTGCAGTTTTATGTGAACTATTTTTTAGATTAAACGTTTGTAATATGACAGTTCTCGGTCCAAGATTTTCACATTTCGTTAATTTTGCTTGATTTATTTGCAAAATGTGATCTGTAATAATGAATAGGATGTGTCTCTAAGAATTTCACGTCATCATTTTTACTTTTTCTGCGATGGTAAATTCGTTCGTTTTCTATCCCGCGAGCATTCTTGCGCGAGACTCGTCGCGATATCGAAAAATCTCTTCACCGCGGGTCACGAAATAACATTTTCTCATTTCGGAAATAATTTATGTGAGTCAAGAGGATTCTAACATTTCATAAAATACTCTCCCGTGCGCGACAACGTGTGATTTTATTTATACAAGACAATCGCATTGAATTTCGACTGTAAGCTCTATCACGCATTAGAAGACGATTTTTGCGTAAGTACATCTAGACCATCCTTATGTATTTCTTAACGTACAATTCTGTTACAAAAAGAGCCACGAATTAATCTTGTATTCTTCTACTTTCCGTTGCACCCTCTTTCTTTGGTCCGTCTCATGCATCTCGTTTGCATTCGCAACCTCGTGGCGCAACCAACAGGACGTCAGATCGCATTCTCGCGTCAATCAGGTTAAAGTCAATGCGTGTCCCCGGGCTACAAGTTTTACCCTCTTTTTGCCGTTCGCAACGGACGTCGATCGTCGAAGTTTCGCTTCTTCGACGTACGCACGCCGCCACGGGGTGAAGAGGTCACTCCAGCTCCGAACTCGTTTCTGGGAGCGATGGCGAGGCGCGCGAGGGTTGCCTCGCCCTTATTCGCGGACCGTATTCAAAACGTCCCTCTTTTCCGGTCGACGGCCACCGACGGCGTCTACGAGATTGTCGACTTGACTCTCGTTTCAGCGAGACGCGTTGACAGTGACGTGCGGGTCGACTCGCGAATATATACGCTTGCGCTCTCAATGAACGAGAAATAAACGAGAGCCTACTTCCACTCTCGTCACCGTTCTCCTTCGGCGGATCCGTCCGCATCTGCCCTGGCAGCCGTAAAAACTCCGGGAGTCGAACGCGCCGAGATTGCCCTTTCGTCTCGTTTTTCCGACACTTGGCTCGCCTCTCGAATGTAGCTGGTGTTTTTTTATTCGTAGGAGACGATTTGCCACTTGATGCACGACACCGAAAATTTGGAACGCGTGAATCGTGGAGATTTTTCGCGCTATACGTACTCCTCTTCTACGAATTCTACCGATATACACTGTTAATTCCTTTGGGTCATTTTTAACTATTCTATAGGTCGTCACTGCTCCTATCCAATATGTCGTCACTTTAACTAAAAAACACTGGTTAACATTTAACCATGTGTGTGTCAAAACAACACTGGCGGATGTGAGGACGAAATACGTAGAAGAACTCAAATAGGTCAAACAGCAATGACTCAGCTGACACGAATTTGGAAGTCTCCAGACATTACAAGAAACACTAAGATTAATCTTGTGCACTCGCTGGTGTTTTCCGTCTTTAGATATGCTTGTGAAACTTGGACTATCCATGCGGCAGATCGACGAAGAATCGACGCTTTTGAGATGTGGTGCTGGAGACGGATGCTGAGAGTTCCTTGGACTGCTCACCGCACGAACATCTCCATACTTAACGAAATTAAACCATAAACAAAGACTCTCCACAATAGTCTATGCCAGCGTACTGAAATTCTTTGGACATGTTACACGTGCTGATAATATGGAAAAACTGATTGTCCAAGGGAAGATCGAGGGAAAGCGCAGACGAGGAAGATCACCTACTCGGTGGACCGACACAGTTGAGAATTTACTGAGCACAAGATTAGAACAAGCTGTGAGGCAAACAATGGACCGAGTGCAATGGAGACATAAAGTGAAGAGCATAGCTCGGCAACTGGACAGCCAGACATAATCACCTTTTGTCTGACAAGACAAGTGGACCAGAGGAGGAGGAGGTGTCAAAATAACCACATTTGTCGTTAATTTAACTAAAACAAGGTGTCGAAATTAACAATATATTGAGTAGGAGCAGTGGCGACTTATAGAATAGTTAAAAATGACCCAAAGGAATTAACAGCGTATACGTCCGTCTACAATGTCTTACAAATTAAAGGCCGTCGTAACGTCGGTCGTTTCGTGGATTTATGCACCGCTAACGCGAGACAGGTGCACCCTCGCAACGTCCCTCGCAACCGCGCCTTTGCCGGATTAATAACACATCTCGAAGGGCCGCACGATTTAGTATCCGCGCGAGCTGTAATTGCTTCATTGTAGATTTTACAACTTAATCGACCGGTGCCTCGTTACGATGTATGGCCTCGCCCGAAGCACCGCGAGTCGCCTGTGTGGTCCATCCTTCCTATATCTCGTTCCTTCTTTCTCTCCGCTACGTCTCCCTTTACCCATCTCCGAATCCCGGACCATTGTGCCTTTCCGCGTTCTCCTCGTGCCCGCCACGGACGACTCACATTGTCGCAGATCCATCGGGAAAATGCGAGGCCGCGGGCGAAGCTCCGCATGGTCGATTAAATTTTTCGCCGATTTGGATTTTCGAAAGGCGCTACGTGACTCGTCGACCAGGGTGGGCATGCGGTCCCGACTTTGTTCACGATTTCTGAGCTGATGCGCCCACCTCTCGGTAACACAGCAAATATTCGACGCGTCTTTAGAAATCCTTTAACATATAAATTGCAATGAAACATGGAAAAAAGATTTTTTTCGCTACCATAGCTAACCAGTTAACTGGTGGATCCGAAATCAATGTTTTGTGCCAAAACTGGTGAGAATAATTTCGTATTATACATGGAAGCTTATCTATAAGGATTTATCAAGTTTAATGCAAATTGAAAATTGGCAGAGCTATTCATGGTGCTCATATATGAGTCATTACCAGTTGTGGCACTTTTTTTTCGCTCATATAATATGAGTCATTACCAGTGGACAGGTTAATCATGATTTGCTAAACTGTGTTTGCTGTCGTGACTATAAATTTCTAAACTGCAGCAAAACGTTTGCTGTAGTTTAGAAATTTATAGTCACGACAGCAATGAAATAGGTATCACAGCTAAAATGTTCACTGCCCATATATTACGACTGCAATTTAGTTACCACACGCAGTTTTTAGCTACGACAGCTACTTTTTTTCCGTGAAGATAAAGGGAAATTTTACATTTCGTCATTGAATAAAGATTCCCAAAATTTCTCATAGTCTCGCAAATGGGTGTGGTATTTTTTTGCGTCTTCTTCTAGGAACAATTTGCAAATGCTTGATGCAATGACACGAAGAATGAGTTTACGTTAAGATGGGAATATTCTGACAGCGAAGAAATTACAAGCTATTACGAAGTTCTCTTAGGAGATTACTGTGGCACATTATTAGTTCTATTATAAAAATCGATTGGATATATTTCTTATATAATACACATTCTCCATTTCTCTTTATTTATGCTATACAGTTATCTAATAATTCAATTTTGTGAATAGATAATTGATATGTAATAAAAACTTATGGCTGCAAATATCATTCTGTATAATTTTTCCAACTGTTTGATCAAATACAAATTTTAAGTAAAATATACCATTTGACACGATATCATGGATATGATATCAAAACTGAAAGCCTAGAAATCGATAAAACTACTAACAACGCTTGATAGCGTTTATGCATCTTCCCCGTCTATTTTCTGTTTCCATTAAAGAACCTCTCGACTTCCTGCAGAGTGCTTTTATACACAAAAGCGCTCTCATAAGAACGGTTAAGTTCGTTGAAATATCCGAGAATGGGATAAGGTAGGTGCACGTGTCTCTTGGGTGATCTTCTGGGTATATCTTCGCCTTCTCCGCAGGACATATTAGAAGGCAGGAGCGCGCGGGTTAACTCATGCGCGACAGAAGAAGAGAAAGAGAGATGCGGGAGTTACTTTTATTTATACATCGACAGAGAAGCACACGCCTTGTCATCCGGCAGCCTCGCTCTTTCCAGGCTGCGACCGCGCGCGTCTTCTCGCAGTTTTCTCGCATGGGCACACCTCAAGAGGGACCCCGCTCTTGTCGCGACAGCAAGAGGCAGCCACTCCGCAGCTGCACAATCGTCGCCCACGGCGCAAGGTTCATTTAACTTCGCAAACACACAACTCTTTAACATTGTGTCGCGTTAAACGTCCCGCTGCCAGTGTCCCGCGCTAATGGACACTGACAAATGGTCCCCGAAAGAATTCCATGCGCGAGGTCTCTTGTGGCCTCGGCTTCTCCTCCGTTCGTCTTGCATTCGCGGAGGCGGTCCGCCGGTTGCCAACTGCATAATATCGCGGAGAGCCACTCGGCGTTTTGTAAATTATTCGACTGGCAACGGTGCAAGGCTCTCGTTGCACATTTCGTTATTTTACGATCGCTACGTTTCTCGAGGCGAGGTAGAAAATCGGGAAGGAACGCTCTTATGTTGCAAGGTGGTCTCTACTGATACCTTTACAAACACGCGCAGCCGCTTATCGTTGCCTATTAACATTTTTAAAAGACTACGATAAGCGAGTTATGTCGTGACAATGAAGCCGATACTACCGAAGCTCGCGAGATACAGAACTGCAGATAAAAGGAAAGAGGATTCTTCAAGCAACTACACGATGTCGGTTCCTCCCTTCGACTCGCGCCGACTCATCCTCCTTTGAGGTCCCAACGCACACACGATCCCCGCATATATGTACACGCACGTAGATATATCCGCATGCACACATAAACGGCAGCTCCACGCGAGCAGCAACAGGCTGCCGCTTTTTACCCTCCTCCTCCTCCTCTTTTCTTCTCCGGGATCTCGGCGTCGCCGTTTCTCGTTCTCTCCTCCTGGCGATGGATCATTTTATTGCGCTCGTTGTTATTGCGCTCCCGGAAACAGAAACCCGATGGCCGTCGGATACATCGGGTTGGTCGGTTATCACGTTCTTTCTCTAGCTCCAATTTGGCGACGTTTTGGCGACGTTGCTGCGATCAGAACAGTTTGTTCGAGGAGACCGCTGGCGACAAGACCAACTTCAAACGCGCCGAGCGCGAGTTTCGCTCACTCGGGAAAGCGGAAGAGACGGGCCGAAGAGTCAAGTGGGTCGTATGGATCATGTCGATGCACGTTTTCTCCATCTCGAAAAGTTTGACTCGTCCTGTGCCGAACATGGAAGTGGAAAAGATGCCGCAAAGAGAAATGAGCGAAAGAAGAGAGCATATACGATTCCTTCGAAGCACACGAGACGTCCTCATATATTGTCGGCCAGAAGTTTCAGGCCACATATAAAATTTAAGAATATTTCAATAAAACATTACGTAAAAGTCTGATTCATATCTTACTCAGTATTTTTTCTTAATTTGAAAGTAAATAAGCATTATATTTAACACAACTGTGTGTAACATTGTCTCACAATTGCAAGAAAATAGACTAGCGTCATAAAGCTTTTTTTTCTACACAAATTTAATAAACTTAAATTATATACTAAACAATAAACTAATAAATTTAACTTAACTTAACTTATAATAAATTTGTAGTTAAATTATACCTAAATTAGTAAAAAAAGTGATTAAATATAAATGTGATTACTTTGACGAAAAAAATGTTTAATACACTTTAATGCTTTTCATCTTGTAAAAAGTATTTTTAGTAGAACTTTTAATAGAATTTTAAAAGTAGAAACATCTTATATTATTTTTCATTTTGTTATAAAATAATGAATAAAATAATAAAAATATGTTAAATTATAATGCATAAGATTGATTTCATATTTCATATAGTAGACATTTTCAATTAATGGTCTCAAACTTTTGGCCGGCAGTGTAGATTGAAAATAAAGCATTTACTTGTTTTTCGAAGACCGACAGAATTTTCCAAGCTTCTTTGCATATAATTATATTTTCATGTAATTTTACATGAGAGCTAGTTTCTATAATGACACAATTTGCGATGATATTATCAACTTACGCAGATTCTAATTAGTAGTTAAATATCAACGAATATTTTGTGGCAAATTTTGTAAGAATTTTGTAAGATAAATATCTTATTTTGAGAAGGAAACAGAGATTTCTCTTACATCAATTCTGTTATCAAAGGTTAAGAGCATCCTATATTTATTGTACAATTCTAGAAGTATTATTTTAGAATTTTATTTCAGAATGTTAAATTATATGTTACATAAAACTATTAATTTACATCGCACGCCAGAGAGTTCATTTCTTCGCTTCCTGCAACAACGGAAACGGAGTCGTACTTTTTGAGCGGAACAAAAGCCGCCTTTTTCCAGTCCCCGTCTGGCTCGCTGAAATATAGATGTTAATATTTGTCTCCTGATTCTCACCTAAGCAGGTGTCAGGCATAAGCGCGCCATTGTCGGATTTAGAATCGCCCACGCGCCCCAAATCTCCGATCTGTAGATCTTCCGTGCCATCGCATGCGTTCCTCAGCTCGGCATAATTTTACGTAATAGCCCGCTAACGCGTATGTATCTTTGTGTCATGTACAACATTATTAAAACACGCACGGGAAAATGACGGATAAATCTTAAACACTCCGATAAATCTTTTATATTTTCATACGAGGATAAAACAATGGCAATAAGAGCCAAGCGCAGTAATTGGGGCGCATAAATAATTTATTATAAATATCAAGTGAACTTAAATGATACAAATCCTTAATACAAATAGCGCGAAGTCATTTGCGAACGTTTCGGTCCCTTTATTTGGTCCCTTTACTTCAGCGTAAACAATAATAAATAATAAAATAAGACGTATAATAAAACATAATTCAAACGTAGTCAACAATTAAAAACGATTAGATTACAGCAATCATTAAAGATGTTACTTCTCTCTTGTCAGTAAAATGATGTGGAGATGATTATAAGCTCCAATGATAGGAAACCCTGCGCTTGGCTCTTATTGCCATTGTTTTATCCTCGTATGAATTTTTAGAGAGCCTTTATAACTGTATTATTTATATTTTCAATTTATTCGGATGCTGCAATCAAGCGTAAGTTTTTCTTAATTATTTTTTGTTATTATAAGTAGAACTTCTGCATCTGTCCACGCATCTGTCCCGCGCATCTTTTTAATCAATAGAAAACTTTTCGAAACGACCAGTCTTCTCTTCCTTCGACCGTCGATCGAAACATAACTTTCGTGCTTTCGGTGCTGCCGGGACAGTTTTTGCGCGGCCGTATTAAGAACTCCTTCAGACGCTTCTCCAATAGTGAGAGTTTTCAGCACGCGTCTTGGTCCGTGCCGCGCGCGCAGAAAGGTAGGAGGAAAAAAAAGTCGTACAAAGGACCATCCGGGCGACTGTCAAATTTATATCGGTCTCGTGGATTTCAAAAATCGCTCGCCTCCCCTTTCTCCTTCATCGGGCAGATGTAGGTATGCTTCGTCGGTCAAACTTAATAATATTTATGCAACGCGTGTGTGCAGGCAGCGTTCCGCTTTTTTCTTCTGATTCCGGCCAGTGGATTTCGAGGGTCCTTTATTACGTTGCTTTTTTTTGCGGAGTCGGGGCGCGTTCGCGGGATTAAGGTGCGGGTTGAGCAGGATTTCTCGGAGCTGCGGAAGATACAGCGAGGGCGCATATACGCCCGGGATTAAGTACGTATCTCTGATACCGTTACATAAACGTGTATACGAGCGATATAAAATTGCCTGACTTCAATTACGTGAGAGAAAGAGAAAAGATTAACGAACGAGACCGTCGAATTTTAAGCCGGCGATGTAGTGTGGCAGCATAAAGGATTCAAAATGGCGCTCAGCTCATTAATTCTCCTCGAAACCCTTTCCCTCTGCCGAGCACAACCAATCGAAACGCTCTGATTTGTTTAACCCTTCTCGTATCGCCGGCTCTTGGCTGTACACTTACTAACCCTTTGCGGCACCTGCCCAGGGTCGATTGACGTAACTGCGTGTACCAGACAGGCCCACCCTTCTGGATTGGTGAAAAACTTGAGAAGAGGCGTGGCAGCTTCACCCTTTATCTTATGAAACAGTTCCAGTACTTCTCATCTGCGACGTGTCTCCACTGATTATACTGATTAATTATACTGATTGATTATACTGACTGCATTGATTATATTGATTAAAAGTGATAATTTTATCTCATGCTAAACTTGCCTTCACCTAAAGCTGTGAAGACCTCAGTCAGTTTAAATTTAGCGAACAATCGTCAGTGAACTCAGTTACACGGCTCGATTTACGTCGAAGTTATAACATCGATGTACTATCCGATTCAAAATTTGTCTTCTTTTAATCATAATGATCATTTAAATATGAGCCTCTTTTGATACTTAAACTACAATTTCTAGTATACGTATATTAAAAGAGATTGATTCAAATATTTAGAATATCAAAATAGACTCGTATTAAAATAATTATTATGATCAAAAAAGAAAAATTTTGGATCGGATAGTACATCGATGTTATAACTTCGGCGCAAATCGGGCCGTGTAACTGAGCTCATTGACATACTTGCAAATTTCGCAGCAGAATTATTTGTAGAAACATGCAACGCAAGGTGTTTGTCCACTTAAAGAGTTACGTCTGAGAATTTTCTCTACACAATATGGAAACGTTTGAGGTCGGTCGCGTCCGTGTACTTTGGCATTGGCACAATTAACTTCTGCCGTACCCTCTGCCAAATATATACGAGTTAGACATTGAATGGCAACGAATGACAATGCAAATATTTCGGTAAGCGTATACACACGAAAGAGCTACCTGGCGAGATGGACAAGTGTCCTGGCATTCTGACAAATACGCGTGTTCACGCGAATATCGCGCGAACACGAAACGTCTCTTCTTCGTGTAATTTTACGAGCGACCGCCGTCTCTCATTTTTCCTGAAGATATTAACGTTTGCCAGACGAGAAGCTATGCCGTAACTACCTAAACTCGGGCGGCGCCCGGGTAAATGGTGCTTCAAAAAGTTTTTGGTATCGCGTTTACGGAGTTTAAAGCGCGGGGCGCATGATTAATGATGTCTAGATAATCGCGACTGAGCCACTGGATCTAAGAAGGCCTTTAAAATAATCCCCATAAAATTACGCCCTAATGCCGCGACCATTAATCCTCCGTCTTATCTTCCAAGACGTAGGCGCCTACGAAGCTCAACCGACCCGTCGAGTTCGCGCGCAAATGCGAAAGCAGAATAGAGATTAGCGATTTAATCTGAACGGAACCGCGGCGATTTCCCTCTCTGTACTTCAAAGTAAATCAATCAATCAATCTTTCGACGGTCAGCCTTAACGCATGGTTGCTTGCGTATGTAACCCGTCCCATTTTCGTTCCTTTCAGTACAGATACCCTATATACATCTCTATAAAAAAAACAACGATCGTGGAAACCAGAAATTTTATTTTGTGTTCTTGAAGATATGAGAGGGAATTTTTAATGAATTGTCTTCATTGACTGTGTGTGATTTATTAGTCGCGTTTTATAAGATACGACGTGGCGGTGACACGGAAAAATTCAACAGCTTTTAAATATCACTCCATCGTGTTCTCGATGCAATCGATTTTGCGCGCGCGCACGCTGCCTCGAGGGTCGGGGTCGAATCTCCAGCAGACTTGTGTCCCCGGTATACCGAAGTTTTTCCCTCCCTTACCCTCCGCGCGCATTTAAGCCGGCGGCGCTGCCGGAATTAATTATTTAGGGGACAGAAATGGCACCCCTGTCCACCCCCTCGATTCTTTCCGCCGTCTCCCTTCTGCCGTTCGCGTTTCCCCGAGCTCTACGGATCGTGGCTCGAGCCTAACCCGAGGGCGAAGATATAATTATGGGCGGTGGGAGGGCTTCAAGTATTCATGTTTTCATTACGGCGCGGGTCTTCTACTTACGCGCCTCGCGAGAAAGAGAGAGGAAGGGGATTCTTTTCTTTAAAAATAACGCCCTCCTCCATCGCTCATCTCCCGCTATTCTCTTCCGGCTTAGCTTCACGCTTCCTGCCGCTCGCGCTCGCCTGTTCGATGCACGCTACGCAATCGGTTCCTTATCGGTTGCCCACATTCTTTGCATCGATTAACCAACATTTTTTTGCCTCAAAAAAAGATCTACTCCAGCTATACAAAATGTTGTAATGTGACGACTTTTACTTCCTCTAAATGATCAAGCTTGGTCATCTTCCCGGCAACATCGGCAATGCCGACGCATTGCCGCGCACCAGTCCGAAGACCTCACTAAATCATTCAATCGGTAGTAGCGATGGGCGGTGTGTACAAAGGGCAGGGACGTAATCAACGCGAGCTTATGACTCGCGCTTACTGGGAATTCCTCGTTCATGGGGAACGAGAGTATTTCGATTACATATCGCCGCAACACAAAAGATAAATAACTTTTATCTTGAGCAATATTCCGTTGATATTTTATCTAAGAGCGATAAAGTCAAGAAGTAGTTCTTGTAAGACAGGAAGTGGGCTTTTCGGCGGATAATTTCTGTCGCGCCAAGGACGAACGCGCCTCGACCCGGAACGAGGTAGGCGCAGAGACTCTTCTCTGCCCGCGTGTTTTTGCTTGGTCCGTTATCTGTTCTTTTGTTCCAACGTTCTCGCACCCTTTGTCCGGATTCTCCCTTTTGTAACTCGCGCAATCCCTCGGCATTGTCTTCCTGAGAAAGAACTTCTTCACAAAAATGTCGCCGTCCCCGAATTAATCGACGGCGTTTTCCTTGGCGCGAGAGAAAGCTCCGTCGCGCGGGAGGAGATCGGCCATTAAAAATTCCTGAATCAGTAGCCCCTTACTCCTGATTAACGGCCAATCCACCCCGAGCGATCCTTCATCGAGAATCTTCGCTGCGAATGTGGGGGAAGTCTCGACAATTTATTACCGTTTCGTAATAAGCGCGTACATTATATCAGAATGGAGGAACCAACTTTCCCGCAAATCAAGATTTTTCCCTTTATCTTCCTCATTTGATATTATATTCTCTTCCGGGAATTTCAAGGAAATTTAAAGCTTTATTATTCGTGCGAAATGGATAAATAAATATAAATAAATAAATACATATATTTTTTTTAAAAACAATTTAAAATCCAAGGACGTGAAACTCGAAATAAAAGAGTATAGTTTCTCGACTTTGTGCCATTTTTTTAGTGCGCTATCACACTTGGAGCCTCTTAGCTCGCCATTACTCTCTCCCTCGTCGCGTCGTCGACTTAACCATCTTTCGTTGCGGCCGCTATTAATTACGTCAGAGCGTCTTATCGATGGTCGTCAGCAACTTTCGCGGCAGGTTTTAATGGAAAAGTTTCTCCCGATGGTACGCGAAGCTCGGCCGAATAAAAATGCAACGATGCAAAATAAGTGGCTCTTTAAAGTATCCGGGCCCTTGTTAGCTTCGTATCATTTCGAGGGGTTAATTGAAAAACTTGCTGATTCAGAGCGCGATTTCCGTCATGTGCACGATATCGTAGCGATGAAATAAACGTTTCTAACTAATCCAAATTATTATATTCTCTTCTATCATTTTTTCGGCGACATTTTCGACCTTTAAGCGACCTCGATTACGCGCGCTTCTATCACTTTGTCACCGCATAGATGTCGATTCCAGTTATTCATGAATGTTAATCAACCGTTTTTATTACTGCTATCTCCTAGATATAGCAGACGGTTGAATGTCAAAAACCGATCGGGTATCGTGACGACGAGAAATTTTTTCGTAACAAACTCGAGAAAGTTGGAAAGCGCGAGGCATATTATTTCTGCGAAATGTCACGCGAGTAGAGTTGAGCCAAGTCGAAGCGTGCGTTATGAGGGAGCTGATGGTGGACGAAGAAAGTTACATGGATACTGTAACTATCGATCGAATAGTCGGTGTGGACATAAGCGCGAGGGGTAGCTTATTGGTCAGTTGTGCAGCGCGCAACCCCAACATGACACGAGGGGGTTGGCCGGAGCGATGGGGCGATCATAGAAGGGGGATGTAACCCCATGCCAGCCTTGAGGGACGTCCCGAGGAGGAGATAGACGAAGCTTACCTCATTTTGCGAAATTATGGCTTCTGCTAGTTCGAAGGCTTCCTCTCGTTGTTCGATGGGGCTGGCGGTGTATCGTATTACTTCTTGATGAGACCGCCATCTTTCGCTCTTACGTGCGAGACAGGCGAGACAAAAGGGCGAGAAACGCTCTGAGAAACGTTCTGTATTTATATAATCTAATTTTACGTCATGTAAGTGTGAACAAGTTTGGACGAGTTTGGAATCACTTCGAGCTATCTTAGACATATGTATGTATGTTGATGGGATTATAGTTTATTCACAGAAGACACGTCGCGATTGATTTCTTATATTCGAGACTTCACCCGCGAGACATTACATCCTCTCGATTCTGAAATAAACAGATCCTACTGAGCCTCTATCCGTATAATACCATAATTTCTCCCGGAACGGCGTTCGTATGTCGCGTGACAGAGAAAAAAAAAGACAAAAGCGCAGGAAATATCGCTGGACAATTTTATCGATTAAGAAAATTGTCGAAGGTTACCGTGCGTGCATTTGGATGAATAAATAAATATAAGCTTGATACGCGGGAGGCGGCAGAGGGAGGACCGCCTGCCGGGATATTTTATCGTGGTGTGTGCAAAAGTTTTCGATAAAAATTTAATGCAGCGAAATATCTCCTTTCGCGACGCCGTCACCGTATTCCGACACAAAGCCGACTCGGAATTCATAGAATATTTGATGGCGAAGTATCGTCCTGACGATGGACTTGTCGACGGTCTGCCGGTCTTTCCTCTCTGTCTTTCTCTCCCCCTTTCTCCTCCTCACACCCTTTCTGCGGAAACTTCTTTGAAGTACGCGCCAAAAAACTTCGGCGACCCTCGATATAAAAGTTCGCGGGGATCGTGACCGCTGGATATCTGTGGATCAAGGTATATCTCCGCGTCGCGCATTATTCCCTGCGAGGGACCAGCCCGCGAAAGGGCGAAAAGATCGATAGTCGTGGGCACCGACGCCACCGACGCCGCCGTCGCGGTGGCGGAGGCGAACTTTTGTTTCTCGGAGAGGAGAGCAGATAAAGCGCCCAGGGAATAATGGCGTGTCGCCTTCTTTCCTTCTTGTCGCAGGACCTCTCGCCCTTTTGTCCGCCCTTCGGAACCAAGAGGAAGAGTTAATCTCCCCGACGGTCTATCGCCGAACTTTTTTTCTTCCCCGGGAATACGTTATCCCGGCTGAGGATCTTCATGTATAAATATTGGAGTATCAAAGAACAGCAGAATTATTATTATTTACCGCTTCGTCTATCATTAGAGCCTCCGTATGGCTAAGCTACCAAAGTACCTTGCTACACGGAAAAAACGATAAGGTTGCCACAACCACAATAATAGTAATATTTGGTACAGCCACGTCCTGTGGTTGTGACAACCACATTGATGTGAAGGCAACTATATGCATTTGGTACAGCAAACATAGTGAATGTCGAGACAAACATATATAGGTGCACTACACAAAACAATGTGAATGTGACAACCACAGGACGTGGCTGTACCAAATATTACTATTATTGTGGTTGTGGCAACCTTATCGTTTTTTCGGTGTATCAATTGTGCTGAGAAAAACCGAGAAAACTGCGTAATTTTGTGAAAATATTTTCCAACATCTTTAGCTCCGTTATGCGTATCAGTTTGCAATATTATTCTCTCAGCAGTTAATACAGTTGTGTAGCAATGGATTAAGAACTCACAAAACAGTTTAGACATTAGAGCGCTACCGGATGTTGAGTAAAAAAATTATATTCCTTTTTCAACAATAATTTTTAAGAGGCGATGTGAGAGGGTTAGCGTTAGGAGAATAATGTGGAATTATCTGCGGTGAGTTTTTACAACAGCGATGCGGCGTGAATTCCGATAGCTTCGAGGGGCACCCCACGGCGCGCCATCCAAAGTTCGTTGCTTCTACGAAAAATAATTACGCGCCGGGATGAATCGGCAATTCACTTCTCAAACAAAGGGTGGCCGGGCGCAAACCGCGGCAACCTACTGGGAGCCCGAGACGATTCCTCGCCGTCTATCGCGATGGCGGATTATACTTGCAGCATCATGCTATCCCCGAGAAGGACGAGGAATCCGGGGATTCTCGCCGTGGTGGTGTTAGCTAATTTTACGCCGGTGTTTCCCTCGTGATTCGGAGGAACTCTCGCTCGCTCTCGCGGGAAGATTAATCGGTCCTCGGTGGGCGGCGCGTTGCTTCGAGCAACCTCGTTAAATCGTTCGTGCGTGCGAAGAACCCGCTGGAAAAGATTAATTGGGCCCCAAGTTTGTTGCTTCGCCGTTGTAGCTACAATGTTAACTTCAACTTGTGTTGCCTACTGTCCTGTTCTAATCCATCAATTCTCGATGTATACATATAATTTTTCAGTTATTTTGCAATTTAGATATATTGGTATTGTTTATCGTCATTCGTCAAATGCGAAGTCCTTCAATTTATGCATCCTACACTATTAATTTAACAGTTATATCCGAAGTTATAAAGTATTTATACGTATTCACTGACGCTTCTAATTACGTTCACGAAGAATAATTGACAGACTCAGTTCTCTAATTAAATAAAATCTGAGACAAGCTAGCGATACGATACGTAGCGCATCGTATTTCGTCTGATAAAGCAAGACTTACGTGACCGTCTGTAAACTTAGATGGCCTCTCAAAGCAGATTATGAGGTTGGAAAAAGACTTCTTGACAATCGCGCGGATTTTTAGTTCGGATTTTAGCGATTGATTGATTTCCGATGCTCGTTTAACAACCTCGTTTATAGACAGCGCCGCATTTTGTCACGCTCTCTTAAGTCTACCAAGACCGCTGTAAATTATAGGGGGCAATCTTACTAAGGAGTAACCTTTGCTAATTACGGCAAATGCCAGGAATAGACCACCGCCCCGTTGAAGTCCCAAGAAGCTTTATGGTGCTTTAAATGTCGACTCTGTCCCCATTAATCGGCTTTGCAGTTAATAGTGCGAGTCTGTTATGCAACATTCTTTAAAAAAATCTGTTTTTACAATGCTTCGCGTCGCAAATTCACGATTTGTGAAAAAATGATTCTTTCGAATTCTAATGAAGAAACATTATTTCTATCCGACATCACGTCTTTAATCAGCAGTAGTAAAAGCTTATGGATTCTAATAACATTCTCCTGAGGAACTGTCGTCTCTTTTAGTTCTCCTCTTCGTTCGCCCTTCATCCTCTTAAGATTTAACGGTGACACCCCTACTTGTCGGTTGAGAAGGCAAAGGAAAGCGACCTCTTATTATCGGTACCGACTAATTCCCCGGTCCGTCTTAGACGAACGACCCCGATCGGCTCGTCCTTTCATCCCTTTCGTGCGGTCCCTGGTTAAATGCCACCCACTTCCGGCTGGCGCCAACGGTCACAGCGATTGCTCCGAACGCACCGATAATTATTACCTTCGGTATCGCGCTCCATTTTTCGTTCTTTCCCAATCTTTCTCAAACCACGAGCAGTTCATTCTCTAGAAGTCGCGTGGTCGGAGGTCCCGTTTCTCCTGGGACGACCGCCCGCGACGCACCCGAAACTATTATTTGACTATGTGTGTTCGATGAAATTCGACATCAAGACGTGCTGAACTTCTTGACTCTTTAAGCTGCACCGAAAATCGATATAAAAAAAGGATAGAGAAAAAGTATAAAATTTTCGGTCCATTAATTATTGCTTCTGCTGTAAGTTACTTTTAGCTAATGCACCCAACGTTAGGTAAAAACGAAAAATCATCATTACGTAGATTATCGTTTCTACCGCAATTCTCGGAACGTTCTGTTTTTTTTTTTTAAAAAATAACAGAAGTTAGCCGATAAATAACCGAGGCTAGCGTGGCTGGCGCACTAATAAAGCGTACGTCTCACAACAGGATCAGTCTCTTTACAGGCAAGGTGCAAGGTGCACAGAATATTAGGAAACATTATGACCGGAAAGAAGAGACGAGAGGCGGAAAAAAAGGGTTACGTAAACGTGCCCCAACCTGTTATTCGGTGGTTTGTTTTTTTTTCGTCCCGTTTTTCTCGGTGGGATAACGTTTAGGGACAATAATGCGCCCGGTTGAAAGGGTTGCGGTGCATTGTGTTGCGATGTCGGGTCGCACAAGGTGGCAGTGTGTGCGTTATACCTGCGATTATTGCGGGACGGGAGTCCCGTGCGTCGGGACGCGGAGGAAGGGGGGAAAAGGGTTGTACCTCGTTCGTAGACCCTGATGCACCGTTTCGAGGCCTCACCCTTTTCAACCCTCTCTAACTGTCTGACCCCCGTGCATCGGTAACGTGCATAACCGTGCGCCGTAACAGGTGTCACGCACGTATACACACGCGCGCGTATATATACCGTCGGGCAGAGAGGGTTACGGGAGGGAATCGTGACCCTTTCCCGCAGGTGGGTGCCTGACCCTTTCCTCTCTTGTGCTTTTGCTCGTGGGAGTTTGCCGACCCACCACGAAGCGACGCGAACAAATGTCGCTTGCCGCGCGATGCTCCGCAATTATTCCGCGGACGAGTTCCGTAATTTTGCGCCGTTTAACGAGATACCGTGGCTGTCGTGCCGGCAGTGGGCGTTTTCCGGTCTGCCGCGTTCTCAATAAGGTGGGTTAAATGAATCATTTGCCCTCTGATGTTTCCACGTCGCCGCTGTGTTCGTACGTGCAGCGCGAGTTGCAGCTGCCATTTGTCCATGCTTTAATGATTAATTGAGTTGAATCGTATATTGATAGAGCTATTATTTGCAAAATGTGTAACTTATGTATATCAGTTGAATCCCGAATGCTAGAAAATGTCTATTTCTGTTTATATACGTTTCCTAACCATATATTAATGCAATTTGTGTATAATCGCATATAATATTATATGCGATTATACACAAATATAACTTATATGCCAATTAAATCCTGATGCGTTATAGCACTTAAATCAAATAATCCGCACGCGTTCTACAACGCGAGTACGTTACGTAATGGCGCGCGTTTATTTTCTTCTTCTTTACCGCGCCGTGAACCTGTCGCCCGATCGTGATCGTCGCTACGATGACTTTTATAGCACGCGGGTCGGTGCCACTCAATAAAGCACCCGTTTTCATCGAGCGGAAGGATATATCGCTTTCCAATTACTCCGCCGGAGGTGTGAGCGCGGAGAAAAAAAAAGAAAGGAAAGGGATTGTCGTTTCGCAACCCTATCGACCCTCCCCCCTTTCGCACAATGGTGGCGTATGGTGCGCGCGGTTTACGCGTCGACCATAAGCGCGTGCATCCCGCGGAGAGGCGCAGGTATAAACGCGCCGACGGGAAGAGGAGAGGGTTGCGTCGACGCTCACGTGGGGTAGGTCCCAGGGCCCTTAATCCATTACTCGATATATTAATTCGTCTCTCTCCCGGGTGTTCCAGGTAGTGCGGCGTGCTCTCTACGAAAAAAAAAAAAAAAAGAAACGAGAGTCGACTGGGCCAGAAACGCGCCGCGCACGCGCCCAGGTAGTCCCGAAAGGGGTCCGACACGGTCCCTAAAAAAAAAAGACTTTGTCGGCCGGGTGGAGGGAGAAGGACGCCGAGGCGGAACGAGCCGCGCCGGCCGTCGTAAAGTACCTGCGATAGGAACGATGTTCCTGGCAATCAGCCGATCCGCCTGGATAAAGAAGTAGGTTCGAAATCGCGTCGGAACGGCTCGAGCGTGAATTCCTACTAAATCGGTCTTTCTTCTCTTGGCGAACGGTCGGTCCCATATGCGGGGCGTCCCCGAAAGCAAGTGGCCAAACTACGGGAGCGCGTATCTGCCAGTTCTGTTCATAGATAATTAAGTTAGGATATACGTGAATTGGTAATGAGACGGAGCAGTAAATCGGACGAGACGTGTTTCCACGAATATGCATCGACGTGCGCCGCCGGGTCTCGGCGGCGCGGCGTCACGGCGTTCCTCGGAGCGGAGAGAGAAAACTTGTTTCCGACGGGCCGCAGATAAGGAAAAAGTTTCTCAAACAGTGAGATATCTTACGCTGGGACTTCAGGCTACAGCTGCTCCGTTTCTACGGCCGGGGCCAACCGCTTAACCGTTGTTACAGCCACCGCGTGGTTGCGCCTCGAGTGTATCACCTGTTCCTACGCTTGTGAACGCATAACGCAACGGCGACGACGCTTCCGGCGGCAATGGTGTCCTCGAGTCGCGAATTCGGGCGAGAGGGGGAGGAGGGGGGGTGGGTGAGCAGAGGCCGCAATGAGAATAGCGCGACGCGAGAGCCGAAACCGGATTTACCTTCGTCCCGATATCGAGAGGCCGACGACGTCCCATTTACCCGCTCACCTGGGACATATTTCTGTGTCCAGCCCCTTTATGCCTCCCTTCGCACATTCTCCTCGCCTTCCGCAATTCTTTACCCGCCATCTCGCGCGAGCGCGCCGCTTTAACGCCCGTCGAATCGGTCAGTATCGAGGTGCGACGGAGTAACGGCCGGCTGGACACCTTTTCTTTTGCAACCCCCTTTGGTCAGATCGGGCTGGGTTATACGTATATGGGATCTTTACGAGCGTCCACCCTGTCGGGGTCAAGGGGTTGGCCAGCTGGCGTCGGACGGTTGTGCAATCTGCACGGGGACCCCCACCTTTTTCTGGGTCGAACAGCCAGAGAGAAACTGGCGGAACGGAGAGAGGATCGAGGGGTTGCGGAGGAGAGGCTGTGGCAGCCTCTGTGCACTGGGGGGGTTGGCTGACAGCGTCGCTGCCAACATTGCTCATTGTCCGAGCTAGATGGCCGTCTGTCCCGCGCCATTGTCGGGTAATGATTTCAGAGAAGCTTGTGGGAATGTGCGTACGCGTGTGCGTGCGCACGAGCATGTGTAGTGCCTGCAGTGCCAGTCTCGCCGGTGCTTGCAATAAACCTATCTCTGCGTCTTGTGCGTAGCGGCCGATTCATGCGTGTATCGCGTGTACACGTAGCCGCCGTAATCGTGATTTATGCGTGAGCACCGTGCTGAGATAGCCGTCCGTTCGGATGCTATGTTATCGGCATCGCGAATAGGCTTTGAATAATCTTAACGGGATTTGGAAAATACAGAACGTTATCTCGAGACAAACAATTCCCTCGTTGTGCTGGACGAGTAATCGTAGTTAAATAATGGTTTATGTACTTCTATAGGATTCCTAATCAAATGGCAGAGCACATTTGTCTTGAAAGCAATAAATAAAATTTTTTTCGGGATGGGATGGGAGGGGGGAATCTTATAGATGCTTGTTTGCATCGTTATTATTAAATTATGATTACCAATTTAATATTGTGGTATTACTATTCTGGTTCAATTCAAAATTCTGCGTTTCAAGACCGACATTAAACGGCGCGCAGTTTGTTGAACTGGAATATTCACACATAAAATATTACTGAGCACTAAAATCCAGCTATGACTGTTTAAGCTCTTCTCGATTTTAATTTGTATTATACATTACGCGGTCTTATTATTGTTTAAAATTTTTTGATCGTATATCGAAGCATACAAACTCCATCGTTTGTTTCAAAAGTTGATGTTAGTATTCGCTTACTTATTTTTATCGCTATTCGTATCATTTATCCTGCCGTATCTAAATCTCACTAAGTAGGGTACAAACATCGAAGCTTCCCAAAATGCCGTTATAATGGTGGACCACGCGTTTGCAACGGTGTGGTCCACGATTGTTAGAGTTTGCGCCACAGATCTCCGTCATCAGCGCGAGATCGAGCATTTTAAACAGTCAGGGATCTCATTAGACTGCTAGGTTCGCACCTTTCCTGCGGAGGTGGCGTTTCCGGTGAGTTATGGCGACAGGGCGTCCTCTCCTCCTTGTTTCCCTTTTCCGAAAATTTATGCCACCGCACACCGGCGGTTATAGATCCTCGAATGACAGGAAACAAGTTACGAGGACGACGGGGAATATTCATGTCGCGAAATAAATGGTCTCCGATCCCGCGCGCGGACGGAGTCTCTCCTGGGTTCCTCGTCCTTATAGCTAGTTAACGGAACTAGACGCCACAGCCGTGCAGGAAACGGAAACAAACGTCGGCTGAATATCAAGCGGGGCTGGCGACAGACGTTACGCGACGTTCGAGACTTTACAATTGTTGATAATTAATTCTAAACGAATTGATTAAGTACGTCTAGTCATGTCTACGGCAAGTCTTTATTAGGAAATCTGAATTTTTAATCATTTTTCACGCATAATTTGAGATACTTCGGAAATCTTTTCTTTGGGGATTTATTCAGGGAACGTATCGTCGAAGTATTTTACATAAAAAGACGCTTGTTATCTGTACAATAAGCACGTGGCGCTAGCGCCATTTTGAAATCGACATCGCCATCGTTCCGCCTCAACCCTTGCGCAACCCTATCCCTCGAAAAGGGTTCGCTATTCGAGCACGTCAGTTTACCCTTCCCCTGAAGAAAAGGGATTAATTCGCGTTGCTGTCACAACACGGCCATTCTGGCATCAATCCGTCTCTTTATTGGCTGCGATCGAGATCATTTTTCGATGTTTGCACACAGAGCGTATATAGTTAATCGAAACTTCACTTCTTTCGACCCTTTTTTCAGCGATACAATCGCGGTAAAAATATGCAAGTACCCGTCTAATGTACACTCAGAGAAAAAAATCGTATCAGCAACTAGAAATTTGTGGACAAATAGCGCCTCAACTATGTGCTATAAAGTTGCAGTAACAACAACAAATAAGTTATATGAACTAAGAAAACATAGTAATATTAACCATTTATAGTAAATCGTTGGATAAACTACATATTTGTCTAAATATTTGTCTAAA
>NJRQ01000320.1:136925-147519 GCA_003063805.1 Aphaenogaster ashmeadi
CTACCTACTGAAAGTTGTCTTACCCGCATATGAGGGCAAGACGACAAAGTTGACATATCCTTAAAAAATCTAAATTTAAAAAAATTGTAATTTATTTAAAAATTTTTAATTTTTACAGATGATAGGCTTTAGTGAATCTGAAAAAATGGATCATTATTTTTACATCACGGAAATTAGGAAAAATCGACAAACCTAAGATCGTCATTTTACCCCCATTTTCCCTACCTAGATTCTTCTTTTATAATTATTATTTCAATTATCATCCTCGCTTTTAGCATGTTCCTAGCAAATGAGAGGCCGCGTTTCGTGAGACGCGACTATCATTTAACATTTTATCAATGCGTCAGTTCGCTACCGCGGGTTTCATCCATCGCCTAATTAGCTGTTATCCCAGTGACACGTGCCGGACATTCGGAGCCGCACTGCACATCTGCGAAACTAAGACAATAGATAGCCGGTTGCAGCTGCTTGAAAAAGCGGGACGACCGTACGGTCGGCTGCAATAAGAGCGGGAGAGAGGGCAGATAGACGACGAATCTATTTCATTAGTTTGCACCCCTCGCCATCCGCCAGTTAAAGCGGACACTTCGATTACCTTCGACCGTTTTCGTTAAATTTATGTCTGTCTCTCCGCGAGCAATTTTAGACCCCGATCCCTCCACGACCTAATCTTCGTTCCGCTCTTGTTTTCGGGGTACGGCACGCGTCCGTTGCAACCGAATCATGGAAACCGCATCGTTCGGTAATTGTCTAAACCGGAGTATTATAAATAACTCAATAACATTTCTCTCCAACTGAAACAGCGACATTTAATATGTTGAATGCCGAGCAAATTTTATATGTTTTATCCACGGTATAAAATTTTTATTATGC
Source organism: Aphaenogaster ashmeadi (assembly GCA_003063805.1). Taxonomy (NCBI): domain Eukaryota; kingdom Metazoa; phylum Arthropoda; class Insecta; order Hymenoptera; family Formicidae; genus Aphaenogaster; species Aphaenogaster ashmeadi. Next base: position 137,799 of record NJRQ01000320.1, read on the forward strand.
AATGTAAAATATATTATAATGTATTATATTGTGGTAAAATATTGCAGTAAAAAGCTGTATTATCATACTTTATGCATTTACGTGAATACAGACCGATATAAATAACACAAATATACAGGGTGGGTAAAAACTGTGTCCACCTGGAATATTTACATTATTTGTGATATATGGAAAAATGTTATATACAAAACTTGCATGATATGGAGGGGGACATAATGTGAGGTAAATACTTTTTACGTGAGTGGAGGCGTAGTAGAGATTTCAAGGTCTCTTTTTTTTAAATGGGATGCTATATTTTTTATCGCTGTATGATAGCTGCTGTTGTGACGATTTCAACATGTTATCATTAAAGGTCATTTAACGTTAAATGTGGTGATCAAATAAATTTTCTTACATTAGAGAAGATGTTCGAAGTGTTGACCATTTGTGTCGATGCAAAGTTGCAATCTTTTTATTGCTGAATCATGAGCATGTCTTATCACCTCTGAACTTATTCCAGCACATGCTGCAGTAATCCGTTGTCTCATATTTTCCGATGTAGTCGGTATTTCTTGACAGACTACCGATATTTCTATCCGATATTCTGAAGATCGTAAAACAATTATTATTACTTTCAAATTGTAGAACCGCGGATACGTCTTATCATCACTAAATTTATTCTAGCAAATGCTGTAATTCATGACTCTTACTTTTATGTAAACAGATAGTCTTGCCGCAATGTTTAAGGGTTCTAATAATACATTACGCATAGCTACAAAGGTAAACATTGTGGCAATTTGCGATATTGCGTGGAATATCGGTAGTCAGTATAAATTGATTGCTGAGACAAAAATAGCACTGTAATAATCAAGATGAAGTTTTCTTTTGAAGAACAAGTGGATGATTCTCATTTATGGGGAAACTCATCAAAATTCAATAAGAGCTCAAGCCTTGTATGCTAAACTGTCTTGTATGCTAAAATAATCTTTTTCGCAACAAGTTCTTTACAGGGTTTTAAAAAATGCTATTCGCATTAGTATTATTAAATTGATTATCAATTTAATTATGTACTACTTCAGCTTTAACTAGGGATTGCGTTTCAAGATACCGACAAAACAGTTGGCGCGTAGTTTGCGGGACTGAAAAAATGTATATAAATTCGTGGGTAAAAGATTATTAGGCACGAAGATCTAGCCTCGACCGAAATGGACTTTATGTATATATGTCGTAGCCAGATTATTAAATCCGTCTTTTTATAAAACGTCTAGGCGTTTTATAAAGTGCGGCCATATTCTCAAATGATGGTTAAAAATGAAATATTTTACAATCTGGCTAAGAATTTTAGTCTTTTTATAAAACGCTAACAAGCGACCCACCACATTGTCAAACGCGACGATTTGTACATCGTTTTAGATTCTGGCTAGTTCAATTTAGTCATTTTATGAACTGTCTTTGTAGAACAGCCATTTATAAAAAATTAATAGATGATTATGTGTGAGGCAAGTCCCTCCCCCTGCACCCCGCTATAAAAGCACTTTTTATTGATAACACAACGTCTGGGCATAATCACATAATGAAATACACATAATCACCTATTAATTTTTTATAAATGGCTATTCTACAAAGACATAGTTCATAAAATGACTAAATTGAACCAGCCAGAATCTAAAACGATGTACAAATCGTCGCGTTTGACAATGTGGCGGGTCGCTTATTAGCGTTTTATAAAAAGACTAAAATTCTTAGCCAGATTGTAAAACATTTCATTTTCAACCATGATTTGAGAATGTGGCCGCACTTTATAAAATGCCTAGACGTTTTATAAAACGACTGATTCTATAATCTGGCTACCACATATATATTTGTATTTATGCATTTATCTTGTTGGAGGCCGACGCCCTCGGTGTAGGAATGTGTTTGGACGATAACGTCGCTCTCTTATTCTTTTTTTTTCTTAAATTTTCGGTAGAACGATTTAAAAAAACGTATTAAAGAGTGGTAACGTTCTGCAAAGATTGTATTGATATACCTTTTCTCTTTGCTTTGTTTCAACACGATATATCGCAATATGCGGATTTTTTAATTCTTAGTTTCTGAGAACGAGATGTTTAAAGGGTCAAAATGTAGTGAAATTTTGAAGTTTTTTTTTCAAACTGCCGCCACTTTGTGAAAAAATTTATTTAAAAAAATCCGTACGCTGAACTGAAACTATGTAGTATGTATTTTATTAAAAAATAAAATTGTTTAAATGCTCTATGGAGCATTTGATACTTTATAGCATTATTATAACATTAACAATATTGAAAGTTTTACAAATATTACCATTTATTTGATTTAAGTGCTTTTACTAATATCGGCTCCTATGGCGTTAAGGGGGGAGGTACGCTACACAGTAACATTTTCAAAAAAATTGATTTTTTTTCCAAAGATTGATATCTTGGAAGTATGCTCCTAACAAATTTTAATGAAATTCGAAGTATTTCTCGAGTTATATGAGTTACTGAAACTTTAAACGCGTTTTTCTTGAAATCATTTTTTTTCAACTGACGGTGTTTATAACTAGAACAACTTTTCGACCGATTAGCTTCAAGTTTCAAAAGTAACTTCACAAAATGAGTAGTTTCAGTTAAGCGTACGAATTTTTCTAAATTCTTAATTTCTGAGAATGAAATGTTTCAAGGGTCAAAATATAGTGAAAGAGTGACCGCAAGATGTTCCCCAAATTTTGACACTCGAATTTGTGGTCATGTTTAGCATCAAATGAAAGATCTCGTTAAGCTGATTACAAATATGTTGATGCCAAAGTGTACTTCCTTCCCGTTCCCGAAAAAAATCCTTTGAGTCACATTTTTTAAGGATTAATGGTGCCGTCTGCTGATCTTTAGGGCCCATTTTCTCGGGAACGGGAAGGAGGTACACTTTGGCACCGACATATTCGTAATCAGTTTAACGAGATCTTTCATTTGATGCTAAACATGACTATAAATTCGAGTCTGAAAAAAACATGTGGGGGACATGGGAAACATGGTCTATGGGCATTTGCGGTCACTCTTTTGAAGTTTGTTTTCAAACTGCCGCCATTTTGTGAAAAAAATTATTTTAAAAAATCCGTACGCTTAACTGAAACTACACTCATATAGTTTCGAAATTTTCAAAAATTTTTCATTTCAGATAATTACAGCTTGAGGTTTCTATGCCGCCGATGGACCATGTTTTTTGAACACAAGGATCTACAATGCTGTGCAACATCACCATATATTTATATTTTCACGCAAACAAATTCTTAAACTATCGTCAAAGTATATCCAATCGATGTACCAATTAATATTTTTTCTAAAACTCTTATAGTTATTTTTTAAAAAATTCTCAAAAAGGGCCTTTTTTGTGCCTTTACTGTAGCATACCCCCTTAATGGCAAGTCAAGTGCTGGTCACCGGTGACCCCCCATGGCATTCAATGTGTTAACCAGCTTGGACTTTCGACAATCCTAAAAAGTTGCAGACTTTTTCTGCAGGAATATTGTTGCCGCTCCCGGGTCTCTTCTCTTTTCGAAGCTCGACGCAGCATGCGGCATCTTTACGGGATGCCTACTTTTGTCGCCGGATTGCGTTTCAAGACGTGATTGCTATCGAGACTCGATACCACTCGTGCGCCAAATTATATAGTTAACACGATCCCGAAACGAGGGCGACGCGATTGGCTCGCCCGTAAAGATTCCAATCTCTTAGCCGTAACGACATGCCTCGTTGCGACATGCCTCGTTGCCTCTTCACACTCTCCAATCCTTTGCCGCCGATCCAATATAGCGCGCGAGAGGATTCTCCACTCATCGCCCGAATCCGTGCTCTCTTTAAAAGCTAGTCGGTCGTACAATCGATGCGTATAAGCACTATAAGCCCGACGTGTCACGTCCATTATGCGACAGCTTACGCCGTTCAGGCGAACTTAACTCGCGATGCGATGGATATCGGGAATTATACATAGTTGCCCAGACGTCTGTTTATTGAATCAAAATATACGAGAACGTACCGTGCGCTTAAACCGATGATGAAAAGCGCATATTATGGTACGTCAAACGTACGTGAATAAAAGCGAAGTAATCGTACGTTCGTACACAGCTGTGAGACTTCTCTACGTGGAATTCAACAACGAATCCTCGTCGAGAAAAAAAAATCGTTCTTTCGTCTAACATTTCCGGAAATCTTTTCTCCGGAACGTCCTCGGATCTATTTGCTCGCGGTAGCCAGCTCGCTGTGCGTAGTTTCCTTATTGGACCACTCCCAATAGAGACGCTCTGCTAATTCCACTGAGTCGGATTTTCCTAGCAGATAGAGATCTGCCGTGAACGCGAATGGGAGGGTCTGTAGACGCAGGTCGCAGTCTCGTATTATATTGCGTCACATTCTTGCATCCTTGCCTCGCGCAACACGTACCTGCTCCTTTTAGATTACGCCCAAGTCCAAGTCCAAGATTTCGCGATAAACGGCTGGGTACCTGCGTCACCGTCGGATAATCCATCCATTAGTCACCACGCGATTACGGCATATTTCTATTTGTCGCACGGAACATCGGACTTTTACTGGCTGGCGCGTCTCCCTTTGTTTTCCGCGACGGTTTTTTTCCTAGATTCTGGTCTTTTCGGCACGATCAACCGCGACCTTTTATCTATGCAAACATCCCTGTTTACCCGATAACCGTGGACTGCACGAAACATTCCGAACGTGTCTTCCAGCAATGTTATGGCGAAGGGTGCGCGTTTAAACTTCTCTTCGTTCGTGGACAAATATTATATGGAAAAGTCCTTTTTGCCGGCATATCCGGGAAAGATCACGTCTCGATAAGCCCAAAGTGGCAAAGATTCACACCTATCTCGACGTATCATTTTACGCAGCGGCCGAATAGAATAACACTACGAGACACCAGGAATAAAATTTTCACGCAGCATATATATTCGCATATTAATATTTATTTTTTATAATATTAATACCGCGAATGGATAAATCTTGATCTTTATATCAACAGAGAAGAGAGCGATATTGACGTTTATTAATATACTGCTTAAGACCAGTTTTTACTTGGTAAAGCAAGAGGGTATATAAAGGTCAATTTCGGCCTTTGTTGGATTTTGCTTTTTATTATCAGAAACACTTTATTAATACAAAATATCTTAGTCAAGTATTTTTAGTATAAACAGTTATGTATTCAAAGTGATGGCTATTCTATTTATTTATTAGAAGTCGTATTTATTGGTTTTTGTATATTCGCAGGAAAATTGAGAATATTATATTATAAAAATAATTTTTTTACATCTTACAATGATGACACGAGTAATCTATGACACATAATACACGCTTACTTATTGTTAGAGTAAATCTCTAAAGCTAAATATCAAATTCAAATAAAATGGATATTCCTTATCGTTCCTAGAGTATAGATAATTTGTAAAAGTCTCGCATTTTCCCAGACAACATGCATATCTAAAAGAGGTCTTAAAGATATCTTAAAAATGTCATGCACGTCTAAAAGACATCTTTAAGATGTCTTTAACACGATGAGTGCCGCACTAATTTCACATGACTTTCCACTTACGCTGCGTGGGCCACCGATGACCTACGTTACCCTATTTATTATATATTTTATAAGATATAAAATAATATTTATAACTACAAAGTCATTATTATCAAAAAGAAGAGGTATCGTACAATATGAGTAAAGGGTCTGAACGGAAAGTCCAATATGGGCCACCGATGGCCCACGCGGCGTGAGTGGAAAGTCACGTGAAATTAGTACGAATGTATTTTTTTACTAATTTTGAAAATGTCACGTTTGTAATTGCAAATATATACATTTTTTTAGAAATATTCTGATGTATTCTTAAAAAATATTTTAATGTTTAAAATATCTTTTTATTATTCGTTTTGAATATACTAAGTTTTTGTCTGCTTATTTTGCCTATCTCTAGAGGCTTACTATAAGTAAGCGTGTATTATGTATTATAAATTACTTGCGTTATTATCGTAAAGAAATTATTTTTATCATATAATATTCAAAATCCTGCAAATTATGGCATAACAGATATAAATTAATAAATACGACTTCTAATCAATAAATAGAGGAGCCACCACCTTGAACATAACCGTTTATTCTAATAACACTTGAATTTAAGATTTTTTTGTATTAATAAAGTGTTTCTAATAAAAAATCAGCCCCAGCGAGGATCGAAATCGAGTCTTATGGATTCTCCTCCTTTATTTCGGATTTTTATACAGCTTCTTATTTTTAACTGCATTTAATTATATTAGAGATACAACTCAAACATATCAATATATTACGTGAATATTTTTTCATGCAGCATTGTAAAGACACCGGGCCCTATAACTTACGTCCATCTTGATTTTCGGGACATTGTCCCGACGTTCTAACGGTACACGTTTTCTATTCGCAGTCTGTAAAGAGTTTAACCGCGTGGGACGCAATAATTCAGGACCTTCTATGTGGTCAGTGTAAACCAACCTGAAAGGGCTACGACATTTATGGGTTGCAGCTGATCTGCGACCATACCGCGTTTCCTTTCATCTTTAAAATGAAGTTGAAATTTTTACCATGTTCGCCAATAATTATTATGTCCTTATTGAAATGCGATTTTCACTTTACTTAAGTATAATGTCCCTCAAGTCAGCCGACAAAGACTTTGCATTATTTGCATTATATTATTAATATACTTATATAAACTTGAAAATTGTGACAATTGTAAAGTTGCTCTGTACTCAATCAATTAATTAACAATCTTCTAATAGTACAGTAAATAATAATAAAAAATATACATAATAAACAATAAAAAGGTATATATTATAATATAAAATATATCTCAAATTTATGAACAGAAATATTTGATTCTGTACTAGGAAGGATACGACAATCCCTAAGGACATCGCCGTGTTTACACTGATTAAATATGAAACTTTTCGCATGGATGCATATCAATAAGACAGTCGCAATCCCTTGTAATCCTTCCAAAGAGTCGTCGCGCGGCTTCCTGTCGTCACACGTACGTCCCAAGAAAACCCTTTCACGCGGTCGAGCGCTCTTTCTTCGAATCGTCAGCGAAACGAATCAACGAGACTTTCATTGCAACCCCTACGACTCCCTCCTGACCCCGTCTATTATTGCCGATGTAATCGAGTCGGAAGAAAAGACTGCTCCGCAACCCCTTTGAGTTTCCACCGGGTCGTAGACTCCGGTAGGCGAGGAAGAATCGTGTTTTGGCAGGCTGTGATAATGTCGGTGCAGGAGTTTTCTTTTGACGTGCTACCGTAGGTAGCGCTAATGGAAGCTGGCGCGACATTCGAAGGTGGTAGCTCGTGAAACGCGATCAGGATTTAACCCCCCCCCCGCTCTCTCCGTAACCCTCAACCCCCGTCCAGCGTCGCCGCTGGATTTACCCTTAATCCGCCTACGCCGAGTGGACACCGCCACCAGGACACAATATCGAAGAGATCTCTTTCTCTCTCTCTCTTACTCTTTTTCTTGTGTTGCTTTGGTTCGCTCTCTCAGTACTCTCGCACTGTACTTGCGACTCTCCTAAAGAGATCCGCAGAGGCATCATCATTTTCGTCACGTGTCGTTACCTGACGCGCGATCAAGTTTCTTGATGGTCATCTTCGGCGCCGCGCTCCTTCTGATTGTCGAGATGTTGAAGGAATCGAAGTGCGAACGGTGTAAATGTATCACAAGAATAAACTAAAAGCCTCGCCGTACGTCGGTTATAGTCTCTAATCTAATATTTACAGATTTGGTTAGGTATTTATATATAAAAGCAGTTTTAATCAATCGTGATAAATCAAGACCTTCTATCGATGACAACGTTGTCGCCGGACGCAGACACGGTTTTTCCGAATTCGTCGTGTTTGTATCACACGTGTTTGAAAGCGGGAACAACCGTGACTTTTCCTATCGTGGAATCGACTTCCTGTATTCTTGCATCATATGGTACATTAACCACCGCGCGCCGTTTCCTTCTTGAAAAATAAAATCGTTATGCACCGTAAAGCATATTTCCCTTTACGTTTTTAATCTAATCTTTTATTGCTGAAATGTTCAAGAAGTTTTTTTCGAATTTATTCGGTTGTATTTAAGAGTTGCGTGCCGGTCACTAATCCTCATCAATTTTTTCCTTATTACTGAATATAAACGACATCTAATGGTAAAAATGTGAAATAAATAAACAATGAGAAATATACACAAAAAATTCCTAGATTATATCTTACTCTTTGTGCATGTTACATTTAACATTTTAAAAAATCAGGTACGATTGATTAGATATTTTTGAACAATTTATATAACTGTAATAATCTAACCGTTCAGTTTTATTCTGTATTTTTTTAAAAATTAAGTTGTAGAATATTTTATATTTATTTTATGTAGGTACAATTGTTATAAAAGTTAAATCGATATTTTTATAAAATTTATCATGTTTCCTAAGTATTACTACGAGCAGGTTTCTTAAATCGTACTAGTACAAATTGACAATTTATGCTTATTTATTTATTATTTTATGATAATTATTTATTTTTGAAATGATAAATTAACTATATATACTTAATCTATATGTGATAAGCTAAATGCGTGATAGCGAACGTCTTAACTTTGAGTAAAAACATATTCATTATATATATTGGATATATTTTTGATTTGTTATTAATATATATAATTCTTTTTAATCATATTTTTATTATTTTTATTTATATAAATTTACTATTTTTAAAGGAGTTTTGTTTTTGGAAATCGATAAGAACGATTTATATACAATTTAAATCGAGATAGACCAATGACGGTCATAGCGGATCTTGGTGCTCGAATAATATTTTATGTGTGATTTTATATATATTTTTTAGTTCTATAAACTACGCGCCGTTACTATCTATTTTGAAACGCAGCTCTTGAATAGGTAGAACCAGAATAGTAATATCACAATATTAAATTGATAATCAATTTAATAATACTGATGCTTACAAGCATCTATATAAGATCCCTCCTCCCTATCCCATCTCGAAAAACTGTAAAGAATTTGCTGCAAAAAATATTGCCTCAGCCAGGATTTGAACCTGGACCTCCTTACAATCCGTGCAGGCGTCGTAGCCAGTTCGACCACTGAGGCATGTGATAATATTTATCGCAACAAACGATGATGTTAAGAGAACATATTGAAAAGCCAATGTATATAAACAATTATTAGAACAAGACCGCAATATGTATAAACAATTTAAATCGAGATAAGCCAATAGATCATAGCGGATCTTGGTCAAATAATATTTTGTGTGATTTTATATACATAAAAAATGAATTTTTGTCTTTTTTTACGTTTATTTATTCGTATATACTTTTAAATAATAACTAAATAGTTTTAAATAATAACTAACATAATAATAATAATGCTTAATAATACATAATGAAAATGCTTAATAAGGCGTTTATAGTACAAAAATGTATGTATATTATGTCGACTAAGCGATTTGCTATGTTTACTCCTGTTCAATGTAAGAGACTTCAAATAGTCAGTCGTCTACATATTTTTATTGAATACGTATCATATTGTATAGTTTCCGAAAATAACGATTATTGAAAAGTGTGATATGCTCGAGTTTACAATTACTGAAAAGTGTGATATGCTCGAGATGTGGCATTTAAGTATGCGTAATGAAAATGAAGCACGGTTACTCTATCAACAAAAATATCCAGACCG
>NJRQ01000321.1:0-33282 GCA_003063805.1 Aphaenogaster ashmeadi
AAATGGCGGAAATTTAAGCGATTTGCGTGAAATTGGATCCGCTATTTTGAATTTTTGAATTTTGACCTCAAATTCGTAATCAGCAACCCAAAAAACTTATAATAAGTACATAGGTTGCCTGTAAATTAACAATAAAGAAAAATGTGTTCTTCAAAGGGTGAAGACGACGCCTGCAAAAACATTTTGTATGAAACTTTTTATTAAAATTCCTGATCACAAGATTGTTTATAATTATTTGCTTTAACTACACGGAATTTCTTTGATTAAGATTGAACCCACATGACTATTTGAATGTCGATAAAGAACATAGTTATTATTAATCTTTTTTATCAAAGATAATATTGATTTATCAGACTTCTAAATTTTTAATATAAAAACTGCACTGTCTCTTTCTGTCTTTATTATTATTGTTATTACTTTTATCTTACTTAATTTTATTTTTTATATCACTTTCTCTTATTTTCTTGGTTGCTTTTCTTTGTTTGTTTCCTTTTTCTTTGCTTGTTCTTAAAGGACTTATCCTAGGATATTAATAAAACGCTTTATATTCTATCTATCTCTCTAACGAAATATTTTCAAATGAGATGCGATTCCGCCGCAGTTTGATTCTCGAACGGAGCGCGACGCGTACGCATACCGATCGGATGGAATTCACGATACGTCTACGCAATATTGTCTACGTCGATACGTCGTCTACGCACACGTAGCAGCACTCTGATCGCATAACTACGAAGCAAGTAACTCGCATACATCGATGACGCAGAATAATGCGACGACGCGATGACGCCGATTGGATCCTCGTTTAGTCGACTGTTCTTCACACATGCCGGCTATACTCGCGGGAAAAACCCTCCATCAGCTCGCAATAAAATCATGATGGCGGATAATTGATAATCTTGATTCGGACGGAAATGCGCGGGTGGTACGTTAATTAAAAACTTTTATCGGATACCGTCGTAAACGTCAAGTATGATGTAATTAAACTGTTACGGACGACTAAACGATGAACCGGCAATACAAATTATAAAGTATAAATTGACTTTACGCAACGTTAATAACCATTAATGTCAATTTATGAGTCAATTACCTTGCCGAGAGATATCTTTCATGTACGCTGAATATGCCCCAGAAACTTTACACAGCCTCTTGATTGTGAATATTATTAATAGAACTGTTGATATTGACAGTTAAAACGATTTTGCCGCATTAATTTTTATTCACCTAGAAAGAAACTTTATTTAAAAGAATTCTATTTGAGATTTGATCATTAAATCGTTTGAAAAGATATTGGTATATAATGTTCTATTATTTAATATTTATTAAGGAAAAATTTTCCTTCACAAATTCACTCAACGAATCAGAATTTGAAGAAACACGCGAATTTTAGGAGCCTCTATACACGCGTCAAGAAATCATCTAAACACAAATTACAATAGAAATTTGTTATAGTTTGTCACACATATGAATAGTCAACTGTATACTTAATCCGAGATTTAACTACTTCGATGAAGAAGATATTAATTTCTTTTTAATGACTTTTGATATTACATCAACCCATCGTGGAATCTATTTTAATAATTCGAGTGCTCCATCGACTAAAGCGGCTTACACTCTTCAGAATAGTTAATTGTGCACGAATAGTTAATCCATTATTATAATTCCAACATTTGATTAAATCGCTTATTAACTTTCGAAATACCTATTAATATAATCCACGAAATTCATAGAATGCTTTCATTTTTCAAAAGCCTCGGGATTTCACTTTATTTCACTTAATCACGAAAACTATTCGCTTTATTTAATCTTATTTAATTTAAACGTACTAAGCACCAATAAATTTATCATGACCATGTCTCTCATAAAATCGAAATTTCATGGCCCTTATATCTATTTGCATAATTTAATGGAACATTATATGACATATTCTGGTTTCAGCTATAGCCACTGCTTTGATATGTGTATGTTAATTTAATCGCTACAAGTCTTCAGAAATTTATCTTGTTGCAAATTGTACATGAACGCGGTTATCGAGGAGATCGCCGATTGCTTCCAGTAATCAGTAAAACTTAATTGCAAGATGTATATTCATTAATACTTCTATTTGTTCTCGTTAAGGCGCGTTTGAATAACTGCCAACTAGCTCCCCGTTCGATCTGCGCGAGAACCGCGTTAATAAAATCGTCACGTTTTGGTGAATAAGCTTCTCGAAGATTCTTTCGACAAGGCTCTTTCCGTCCATTTATGCTCCTCAAGGTGTTTCTACAATGTCAGCGGGCGGCATTAATAATTGACGCACGTCTATTGCTCGAAAGCGAATGGACCGGTCGGCTGACGAAAGCCTCGAACAAGTAGAAAAATACTGGCAGTAGCATCCGTCGATTAAAAGTGCATCGAGTTAACGGTTATGTGACCGATATGATGCACCCGGAAGATCAAAGTTTTCGCGAATCAGGGGAGTTCGTGACGCAAATGCATAATTCATGAGCGAAACACAATTTAACTTTTAAATTCCACGTTCTCGCCGGTCCCTTCCCTCTTTCCTCTCTCCCTTCTGTCCTGCCTTCGTCGCGCTTTAATTATCGGCTATCTGGTAATTACGGACGACACCTTCTTTTTGGTCGCCGATATCGCCCGGAATTCGCCGCGGTCTTATATTAATTTGAGTTCCTATCTATCGGCCCCGTGCGCTCGGATCGGCCAAAATCGTCCTCGACAATGCAAACGAGGCGAAGCGAAATATTTTTTCGAATACTTCTCTCTTGCTTTCATTGGAAAATCGATACGAGAACGATCGATGCTTAGCCGTACGAACGATCGTTTTTGTGATTTCACAGAGTTTTGAATAAAAATGACATATACTCGATCTTGCAATTTTCATATCTTCTAAAATCGAAAACCGTGTATAAGCTTACAGATAAAATGGACGTAATTGGAAAACTTGCATTTTTTAAGCTTTAGGACATATGGTCGAAAGACAGGTCTTACAAAATAAGGCCTTACAAAAATATACACAACATAAATAAAACATGAAGCATAAATCTTATTTTTTAATTCTTTTATTTTTGTCAATGATTATACAGTTTTATTATCGCGGAATTTTTTAAATTAAACAAAAAGTTAAATATTAACTTGCGGGATAAAACTCGGCATTCTTTTGAGATGGACGCGGGGAATTTATTTTATATGGAGACAAGATGGTTGTGGCATTTCTGTGAACATGTATTTCTTATGAATTTCCATGTACGCTGCGAAAGTTCTTTCAATGTGCAGATAAATGAAAAACTTAACATTATGACTTCTGCCGCTGTAATTTCTCAGCCGCTGGCAACAAAACAAATATTGACATATATTAAAAAGTCTTTTCCTGGAGTTGATAGACGCCCATCATTTATTACGAGCAGAGAAGTTTTATCTCGAGAATGAAGCGGAGCAAAACATTCTTTTAAAGTACAGAACTGTTGGGAACTATTTTGTGTAAATAATTTGTGACGGCCATCTATCACGAAGAAGTTCTGAACAACATTTACCAGACGTCTGAAAAACGAAAGCTAACGAACGTTGTAGAAACATACAACAATGAGCGTTGTGTTAATTTTAACGAATTATCATATTGGAAAATTTGATATTGGAAATTTTCTACCCTACATCTTTCATCAATATTATAAACATGTTAATCGCAGCTTGGATATTTTATACAGTTATATTAATGCTTACTAAAAATGTCACAAGTACATATATTTTGATCGTTTCTCGCTGCAGCTGGAAGACTTGCGTGTGGAAAATAAATATAGGAATAAATCTCATTCTCTCGGACGTTGACGGGTCAGACCGAAGTAGAGTAGCGCGAGGCACCCTCGATAGGGCAGGAGGGAGAACGGATGGTTGCAATCGCGAGATATCCCGGTTTAAGCTCGAAATTAAGCCGAACCGAGCAATCCGAGTCGTCCTACCGAGGAATTCTCCTCCGTAGTTAGGTATGCAAAGCAGGAAGCAAGGCAAGAGGGAGTCTGGCCAGGCCCAATCAGAGAATATAGCCAGCGGCAGTTGTATGCACGTGGAGGTGCATCCACGCAAGCAGTACGAACACACACGAACACACACAACACTCACACACACACACATACACACACAGCACAATGTCGCCGTGCGTCCACAAGCACGTAACACACTTATCCTGGCCGGGTCAAAATGAATGAACGAATGCACACACGTATCCGGGCCAGCTGTGGAAATTCAAACACCGTCTTGTGAATTATAACCGCGCCATCGGATTATCTTCCGAATCATTCCGAATAGCGCGTTCTACCGTCGAGATACACAGCGCAATCTGCGTTCCGTTTAAAAGTATATATTCAGCGTCACGTGCGAGCTCACTCGTATCTATTCGCTGAACCGGAAGTTCTGAGAATTGATTACGCAGGATTAGCCTCCAGTATTAGGAATAGATTAGATTAGACTGTATCTGTGACACACCTTAGAAAGAAACGCCTGCCAAATCAATCATGAAGTAGATCACATATGAAGACCCGGAGGGAAAAACCAGGAATGTCAGTTTTATTAAAAATGAGATATGGTCGTCATTTTGTAGCATTTAAGAGATACCATAAACTGATGTACATCTTTTAAATACTTAAAAAGTAAGATTAAAAACTGTATTAATCAATGAAAAAATGAAGGTAGAACATTCGGGTATAACAAGGGGAAATAACAAACTTTAAAATTCATTTTATTCAAAAAGTATAAAACTGACATTTCTTGTTTTTCCCCCGGGTCTTCATATGAAGTACACGCGATAAAAAATGATTAATTAATGACGATATTTACAACAAAAATATCTTAATACCACAGAAGAGATTTTTGTTTCGACTCAACTGGCCAGTTCTTAATTTAAATTAATATATCGCGAATCGCAACGTTTTTTTAAAAATATCTTAAATTAACAAAAAGATAATTTGTAAATCGTTTTATTTAATAATAAATTAACCCCGTCATATAATCCATCTTAATGCAATTATTATTCTCATTTAACCTACAAATTAGGAATAAGGTATGTACCTAAGTAAGTCTAATAAAAATATATTACTCTTTTGATTGTTTGGATGTATTTTCAGACTGCACAATATATATTTAGACATCTCTATAAAAATTTTATGTCTTTCTACGTGTCAAACGTCGAAAAACCAAGATAGCCTCTTCATGACGATTATTATTGTCTCGTCGCGATATTGACAGAAACCCGTTTTCGATCCGGTAATGGCTAATTAACCGCATTATGTAGAGTCATATATACACAGAGATATATATATAGACGTATGTGATACATATATATATGCATTTATATACATTTTCCGAAGCGAAGTGATAACACCCAACTTGCCGCGATGTTAATGCGCTCGGTCACTCGCGTATCAATCCAGTTCCCGACGAGCGGGTACTTAATCAGCCAATTAGCGGTGGCCCACTAATTAGTTAATTACAGAGCAAAATTGTAGCAAACTATAGCGCTCGTAGAAATCGCGTGTGCACGCGTCGTATCTCTAAGTTGAGGAAAAATGATTTAGCCGATGTCTGCGCTATTGCTGTCGTTAATGCCGTATCGTGTATCTCATTATTTACCCCGTGTGTCATCTTAAGATATAGTGGTTCCACCAGTTTGCGCATGCACCGGTATATTAATGATCCCGAGATTGCGTCATCCGATAATCGCTCGGCGGAAGCGAGGCAGGAAAGAACATTCTCCATTGAGCAGCTTAGCATCTTAATCAATATCTGATAATTCACATGAGCGTTCCGCAGTATAATTTATCAATTGCTGCTAATAGCTTTATTGCCACGATATGCATGGCGCGCGTGTTGGGTATCTCTGACAACATGGAGGTAATAACAGGAACCGTTAAGAAATAATGGTCGGACGGTCTATGCGCGTGTTCATTACAGAACTGCTGATCGGGCATTAATAACTTTGCACTTTGCTTAAACGACAGGCTAACGGTACCTCTTGATTTCCTTAATTTAAGATTATAACGAGATCTTGTATTTTACAGTTCCCACCGATACTTAACGTCGCAAGTTAATACGTGATAATGTATAAAAATGATACGGAAAAATGTGAAACTCTGTAGGACTATAATTGAAAAAGAAGTCGAGGTCTGGCCTGCAGAACTTATCGTGTCCACTTAACGCTGATCTACCGTACATTGAGCGTGTTTATCGATTTCGATCAACGTGACATGCTCGCCGCGTGTTGTGAGACTGAGCGCGAATTTGCATATCTAATCGCCGACTTATTACGCGCACGACGCGGAGAATCCACGATGGAGGAAGCCCGAAGTAATTCGAATTAAAAGTACGACCGGAAGCGACTGCTTACGGACGGTAGTTACGCTCTCTCCGTCCGCAGGTTCAACGACGCGTCAAATTCCGCTCGCACCGGCGCGGTATGGCGCGCCGCAACGCGACGCGACGCGACGCGACGAGACGTCCAAATATACGCCGGCCTGCGTTTCAAGTTCAACGCACCCGCGCAATAACGCGGCGCGGCGACGTCTTTCCATAGTATGTAAAATATATTTAAATACTTGTACACGCGCAATAAATTGCGTTGCCACTATCCGTCCTGCTTAGATAAGATCAGCAGATAAGATGTGCTCCGTCCTCTCTCCATCGGTGACATCGACCTTGGTTTGACTTGTCCAGGCCCTAAGCATTTTTGGGATTATCGTTGAAACGCGATGTTTGTACGATAAGAATGAAAAGAAAAATACGTCGATAAGAAACGGTTATATAGTGTACCGAATGAAATTTTTTTATCTTATGATCATAGAAATTCATATCTCATCTTTCAACTGATTGGTAGATTTGAGAGAAACAGGCGTTGCATTATATAACTGAACTTGGGAGAATAATTATATGATCTTTTATATAAACGAGAGACAGAAGAGAGACCAAGTCTCTCTTTCTGTTACGTGAAAGAGAAAATTATTTTTTAAAAATACTTTAAAAAATTAACTGAGCCATTTGTGTGGTGCATCCATTTCCATCATTTTGAATAGATAAGTAAAATATTAATTTTTGAATTGTTTACTCCCGTCAGAATTTTAGAAAATTTCTGTGAAACGATATGTACCACAGTATTTATCGATCGCCATGAAAAATTTAAACGTGTGTATAAACCGATACAATAAAATCATAAAGACGTATCTAAATGTGCGTTTTAAATTTTAAATGAAGGCTTGCAAATATCCACGGGGATTTTGCAAGCTAATGTAAGAGTCGATCGAGAGATTTAAGAATGCGGAAAAAACGCAAAATGAATGGTCGGTTGATCGCGAAAATCTGGGCGGAAACCGCGGCAACACGGCGCTCCGTGGATGCTGTAATATCGCATTGTAATGTTGCGCGCTCTCCGGTTCTCTTGCATTAAACATGAGCTATATATCGGCATTGTGTCCTATACATAGACCCGAGCTAAATTTACATTATGTTTATGTGGCTAGTAATTGAACAGGACGTGTCAGAGTTGACATGCGAGAGCTCGGCTGCACGGCGAGGGCCCCGTGAGATTCGAGAACAAGGCCTCGTCGTCGTTGTCGTCGTCATCGTCGTTGCGCCACTAAATGATACCATCCAAAATTTTGTGTGCAATCTTGGCATGCTTCATGGCAAAAATAAAATTACGCCTTTATATAACGAAGATTAAATCACGAGATTGACGTATCAAAGAAGCAAAGTGCGGCATCGTTTTAACTTAACATCGTCTCTTAAATGCAACACTGGTAGTGCGATTTTTTACCCGTGTGGAAAATTTAATTACTATGAAATCCAATTTATTTTTCAAACGCATTTCTCGTTTTTTTTTGGTTTTTTTTTTAAGCAAGTGTGAATCAGACAAATATCGGTTTTTGATATGCACAATTTGATTTATTAGCGTTTTAATCTATAAACTTTTGATCAACGAACATATTTGCGCCGGAAAAACTTTGATTTTATTAAAACATTTCTTGATTAAATATTCTGTGCGTATTTGTACTATCGTAACATCCAAAAAGCTCGTTAAATTCATGTATATCAAGAAAGATCGGAACTCTCTCTCTCTCTCTCTCTCTCTCTCTCTCTCTCTCTCTCTCTCTCGAAGAATGGAAAACTAGAAAAAATGTATCACCTTTAACTATCGAAGCCGTTTTTATCTCGCGTTTCAATCGTCTTCGGGACTGCTGAATAAATCGCTGCAACTCTTTTCTCATGTAAATGATCCATTCATCCGTATGTGATTTGTCGACTAATCCCTGAACTAAATTTGCAATGCGTGAGCGTTCAGAATATACAGAAAAAAATTCTACAAATTGCTATTATATGCCGCGAGTTGTTTGCGAAGTCAGAAGTTTGTGAGAAGCGAAGTTTGCAAGAGTGTCGGGTTTGCAAGTATAAAAGGATCGTATAATTCATACAGTTCAGACAAATACATTAAGATACTTGCGAGACGTCTTGAGTATTATAATAATGTAGTCCGACGATAAGAATTACAAAGAGAAGATTAAGAATACGTAATACATTGCGCTTTAATTGAAACCGTTGTAATATTTATGAACTGAACATGAGATCTTCTCTGACATTCGCGTCAGTAATTTAAATTTATGGAAGTAAGAACTTCATGGCGGGCGTTTCTGAAAAGCAATTAACGATCGATAAGAGAGGCCGCGGTTTCAACGTTGAAAACTGAAATAGAAGCGTAAAATAAGATGAATCGATAATGATTCGCACTCGCCGTAATTGGTGCATGAGAAAAGTGCAAATCGTTAGATTGGTCTCGTCCAAACGGCCGTATCTGTTCCAAAGATGAACCCGGATCTACTGCACGTTTACTCACGCCGCGGCCGCGCGGCGTGTAATACTTCAAACTCGGGCTACATCACGTTCCTCGGCCGCTCTCATTTGTAAATGTTACCTACAGATTCCATCACGCACGGTAATCGCGTGTTCGACGTGCAGCCGCAGTTCGCGCATCGATTTATAATTACGCACGAATGTCGCCAGTAGCGTCCGAGCTACTTAGCGGACAATGATGCATTAATTGCCGGCCAAATAAATCGATCCTCTTAAACGATTACGCGTATCCGTACGCTCGTATATAATAGCGCCCCGATCGTATATAATATCCATCTCGTATTGGTATGCGGATAAAACGCGCGGAAAATGATGGCGGTCATAAGCGCTTCTTCATTAGAGCTTATACGAACGTAAATGCGCGTAAGCATATACGAGGGAGATAAGCGGGCGCAATAAATGAATAACGGATTAGTTTCAGCGATGGATAAAGCGATACGGCGGCGCCGGTACACGCACCGGCGCGGCGCGTGTATATAAAATAAACTATGTGTGATAAATGAACAGTCGGTTAATATTAAACTTTAGCGCGCGGCCGCTGAATCGTATTTATAATTGACGAGTCCGCGGCCGTTACTCACCGCTTATCCTTGCCCGGTTTATCCATGCGCGCACACGCGCGTGTATTCACGCGTACGCGCGTTACATATAGCTCTCACGATAGCGGGCGGATCAATAACATATTTTTTTTTCGCGCCGAAACGATACGCGAAACGACGAAAATGGTACGAGAATAAATCGTTCGGACTGCCGATCGCGACACTGTGCCATGTTTAACAGGAACGTTAATTGAATCGCCCGCGATACAGCAATTAGTAGATAATAACCGTGTTGCTCAAGACGCGACTTCGTCGGTCTGATCATCATCTCGACAGATTATTTAATTAATTGTCAATTAGCGCGGCAACACGCGTTACGTCCTTCAATTTCAGGATGATGAAGCGGATAACGTTTGACGTTGATTGAAGGATCGGCTGAGGACTTACAAATGGTACACGATGTAATACGTGAAATTCGGATATTTGTCGGGGAAATAACGATTTATCAATTGAAAGGGATCAATTAATACAGTTTGTAGGCAAGAGAACGGTTCTGTGATAAAAGAGAAAATACTGAATCGACTCCAGATAACCATGTATCCGTGCTTACCGGTCAATCCAGCCTGTGATCGCTCCCCGACGGATCCGCAGCGATTTTCCAAGAGGGACCGAGCGGTGCCGGGATCGGCCGAGGGGCCCATGGGGCCCGCACGAGGGGCCCCGCACGAGGGACCCCGCACGAGGGGCCCCGCGGGCCGGCTTCCGCTTCGCTCGGCACGAGGCTCTCGCGGTCGTTTCATTATTCCCGTCCTCCCCATCCTTCTCTCCCTTCCCCTCCGCATACGTTGCACCCTGCGATTTCGTAGCGGTCGGGCCTACCGATCCGCCGTGCATTCAGTCGGCGTTTCGCGCGAAGCGCAAGTGCGCGCACGCATGCACGCACGCACGTATGCACGCATACACGCGTGAGCGGATAAAGGGGGCCCCGGAGTAAGGATGTGACAGCTGCGACCAGCGCTGCTCCTGGAGGCCTATTCGCGATTCGCGCGCCCGTTCCGTCGCCCTTTACGCCGCGTGTGGGCGGCCGGCAGCGGAAGGAAAAGAGAAAATAAAGGAGAGGAAAAAAAAGAGAACGTGAAGTGTCGCGACTGGTGATTAGAGATATGGGAGAAATCGCGCTCGGAGCGTACCGGTGAGCACCGCGAGAGAGTTGATCGTCGCTGATCCTTATAAATCGGGGTCTATCCCATTTCTACCAGACCGATAAGACGCACACGCTGGCAAGAAGATATCATCGAGCGCTCAGTGAAATCAGTTTCGTAGGGGATTGAAGGCGAGCGATGTCATCGGTTGGATGCGTGCTGAATGGATGTTACATCTTAGCTAGTGATCCAAATTTAAAAAAAGATAAAGAAAAATCTTGGAGGAGTGAGAACTGGAGCAGTGATAGATTTGTAACGTCAGAAGGTTTCCAACTTGTATCATCAAATTGCCTTTTGATCGTCAGATAATATATCAGATTTGATTGTCAGATAATTGGGTCTATTTCACATTTTTCTGCATCGCGGAAATAAATTCATTAAATAATTCTTTTATACGAAAACTAGTGGACGCTCATTTTTTTTTGGGAAGAATTAAAATCCGAAATATTTCATTATAATATTCGCGCGTAAAATTCACGCTAATTAGAGTGGTGATAAAAGGAACGTCGTGTTCTACTGTACACGAACGGCAATGAAATTGGCCGAAGAAACGACCGGTTTCAATACCGAGGGTCCTCCGGTTTTTCTACCGTCTCACCTCTTTCACTCGCCTCTTCTTCCGATATACATACTGCAGCACGAATCAAAGGCTCTTTTTGCTCCGCTCCATTTTTTATTACGCGCGAGAAGAAAGACCGCTTTTGTCAGGAGGGATTAAAACAGGACGTATTAAGATGGAGAAAGAGTTCCGATAATTCAAACGTTTGTGTAAAAATGGAGACCTTTACTCGCTAATCAATATTTCGAAAATTATGGGAAACGTAGCGCTTAATTAAATGTAGAGAAGCTATCGTTGCACTTGAGAAGTAATATCAACTTCTATTATCAAACGCGTTTGTTACCGAACATCCTGTGCACATATAGAGCTACTTCTATTAGTGATACATGAAAGTAGCAATTTATAGATCGTAATTTACGGGTACTTGGCGTTTAAAGCTGTACTCGAGGATCTAGGGGAAGTTTCAAGGCTTCGTGCTCTTAAGAGTTTCCCTCCTTCTCTAAGGTACCACCTCCTTTGAGATATTTGTCGAACGTTCAAATGCACTCGACGAAATGGATCTCTTTGCAGGTCGTAAACGTCACCGTGGTCGCCATTCTTTCCTCAAGTTTCCTCGTAGTACTTGAATTCCTCTTTAATGGAGGAACAGCTATCTCTCTCGAAACATTAACAATCCGACATCGCCAGTATCCAATTATCGCTCGTGTATCACAGCGATTTAATATAAAAATCTTGTTTTCTGAATTCAGGACAACTCAGACACTAAAAGATCGCTTTTTCAAAAAATGGCGAAACTCTTTACAGGAAGCGACCTAGCTATAACTCTCGATGAAGCAGAATTCTTAGATGTTTTTTTCATCTTATTTAAGTTATTTTTCTTAAAAAAGGAACTCTCTCTTAAGAATGAAGCAGAGCAATCAAATATATAAAAGAGCATTGTATTTAATTTATAATCATGACGAGATTAGTTTTATTCTTGTAGAAATATTAAATCTCGCCGTTGCTATAGAAAGCTCAAATTTGACGCGAGATAATCATATTTATTATATTTATAATGATAAAATTCTCCCTCTCTCTTTCTTTCTCCCTCTTTCTTTCACAAGGGATATAATTTATCTTACCGGGATATAAATCGCGCTGTGCAAAACAATGTCGCGCGGACCTCGCAATAAACAGGACGCCGTATCCCCAGGCGGACTTTAATGCATACGTAATTTAATCGCGCATCACCGGCATCCCGGGGTCTGTGGAAAGGACAGTTTTCTGTTGTTTGCGATTTGCCTGTTGTTGTTCTCGCATGCAGTCGCGAGAAATCCAGTTTCCGCAATAAACTCGCATCACAACACATCCGTGCATCGCGTCGCGTCACGTCGCGTCGCGTCGCGTCGCGTCGCGCCGGTTGCTTCTTTCCCCTCGAGTAGCAACTTCTGCTGCATCGTCACCACTACCGTCGACTCTGCCCCATTTCCTTTTGTATACCGCCGACCCTGTTTTCTCTTTCATCTTCCCGGTAAGCGAATGACAAATTCAAAAACGCTCGGCCCGGTTCGTCCACGAGGAGAACTCTCGAGCAAGATCATCCCTCTTGCACCCTCGTCAGAAGCCTCGTCGAAAATGCACGCCGTGAATTCTCACGCGTCGCTGCACAAGGGAAAACATAGGGGTAAACGTGAAAATTCGCAATGGTTTACGTTACAAGTCAACGTTAATGGCTCGTCGTTCTCTCGTCGTGCGACAAGACTGTGAACGGTATCGTTTTACGATCTCCGTGAAAAAAAAACTGTCGGGGGGATACTATTCTTCGTAGGCTGGGTGGCCTGTTACATCGCTAGCATTCGTAATCGATCCGTTCTAGACGTGCGAATGTTTCCCTGTGACACCTCACGCAAACTACAGCGTGATATTTTTTAAATTATATTTGAATATCATCATGTTCCATATCATATATTCCGCGATTATTTTTTGTAGAATATTTATTCAACATACTTTTATACATTATTGCGTTTTTTATTAAAAACGTCCTTATAATTCCCGAATATGTCATACGAGAGAATCTTCGATGGTATATTTTTCTTTTTGCGTTTTTTATCGCGAATATTTCTTTTTATATCGTTAAGAATTGAAAGATGTAATCGTAAAAATTGAGTATCTAATCACTTTCTCTCGACAACTCGAGGTGTAACATGAAAATTGCCACTAGATCTGAGCTACTAAATAATTTTTCAGTTCTCTCTTTCCACAACGTGAAAGAATAAACAGAATTGCCATGAGTACCGGATGAAGCGTGAAAAAATAAACGGTTAAAGAGATTACGCTAGTCTCTTAACTCCATGAAAGCATTCCGTAGATCTTTTGCTACGAATAATAGAGGTTTATATTTCGTGACTAGATTCTCTACAGAATACAGATATCCGAATAATATTGTAGATATCTAAATTATATTTTTATAAATGCAATTATTATGTGAGAAATTATGTGAGCAAAATTATTCAATATAATTATTTTGTTTCACTCTTATGTTTGGATTAATTATACATATATTAATGACACATATACACGAGACTTTATACAAAAAAACTAATAATAGACTTTAGATAACACGTAAAGCATGAATGACTTCATATACATATCAATTTTTGTGAAATATAAAAAAAATTATTTTACCGTGACTGGAATTCTTTTTCTAAATTATTTTTTAATAATTAAGGTTAACTAAGTTTTTCTTTTAAAAATATCTATATATAAGAGCGAAGATTTATCGCTTACAATATAGACTTCTTTTAGCTAGTTTTGATTATTATAAAAACTTGTTTCATATATTTCAAACCAGGATATTTCAAATCGTGATGCGCATGCCTTGGTCGTATATGGCTCTCGTGGCCTTTGGGAAGTCAATCTCGCCGTGATATTTATCGTTCGAGCACTCAAGCCTAAGTTGTTGGTCAAGCAAGTAGCCTCTTCAGAACGTATTCAACGCGACTATCTCCCTCCCGCGTCTCTTCGCGCGTTTACCACGAGGGAGCCGCGGGAGCTGACAGCTGAATCGTTTGACCCATTTCCTCTTCGCCGTCGTTTCGCAATGCATCGCCAGCATAACGGCCTTTTGTACATCTCGTATTGCTCCAACGTGTCCCACTTGCAACGCCGGAAATCGGTTGGACGCTGGTCACGCTTCCTTCCGTTTTCCGACGCGGCGCCAGTCTCTCTGGCTGACTTATACGCGGGCTAAAGATTCTACGAGAACCCGAATTCTCTTTTTTTAAAGTACTTTGCTCCCCCTTCCTCCCTATAGAGTCTTTCGTGAAAGAGTAAGGGGATTTCTAATGTCCGAAGTAATTTTTAAATATGTAAATGTATATGTTGTATATCAATTGATAATTACAAAGATTACACACTTCCCATGCCATAAATAATGTCTAAATCAAGTAAAATTTCTTTTATAATTAATAATGAATGAAATATCATATTTATTGCTAACGCTCGACGAGTAGGCGTTAGCTATCTTGTAGGCGTTAGCCATCTCTGAAAAAAGTACGTACACGATGACTTTCACGCGTGAATAAATTCTTGGCCGCCGCTTTTCAAACACGAATAAACTCTCGAGAATTTGTAGTCTGTATTTTATATTTAGTATATACGAAACATTCTTTCCCTCATTGTTTGGACTTGTTTAATTTACGATCATAAAAAATGCAATTGATAATGAAGCGACATTTTTAGTAAAGATATTTTAGTAAAGATATTTTAAAAATATTTTTAAATATGGAACATGACATTATAAATAGAAAATGATAAAGTTATAAGTCAACATAAGACATATATATCTTCATTGAAAATTTTTAAAATACTCGATAATTATTACTGCACAATTAAAAATCTTTTTATATTGTCTAGTACTAATTAGATTAGATCAAAACCTTCTGTATTCAGATTACAGTATTAGATTAGATTTAATAATAGTTTCTTTTTGACTTTCTGACTTCTTCAGCACGTTAAGAACGGCGGTCTTCGTAAAATATTAAACACTTGTTTTTTCAATTACGTCAAATTGAATTACGGCAATGTGGGTAACACGATTTCACAGTTCATCGGTCTCGTTAATTAAAAACGCGCTGGAAAACACCAAGAAGATCTCAACTGAGATTTTCATACACGATACATTAAAAACATGTCTGTTAAGTAATAATCACCCGCAAGATCCTTGTGGAAAGTGCAAAACTGAGGAAGGAAGGTTGTATTTCTTGATGTATCTAGCTTGTGCTTACATTGGATTACGCTGAATTGTATAGCGTTACAAAGAGCACACGAGAGAATCCTGGGCGTTCGCATCGGTCCTCGTGTTTAGGCGAATTAACGCGGTGCCGCAGGGCAACGAGGATTCTCCATTACACACGGGGGTCGAGGAATTTCCGCAAAACGGAGACGTGTTAATATTTGCGTGCATATACCGGATCACACGGTTACGTTACTCTGCAAACAATGTCGTGAGTAATTACCGACGTATCTTGACGCTCACGTTAATCCCCTGCATATCTCGGGATCATTGAAACACTTGGCTCGCCCGTCAGTTCAGTCCGGTTTACTTTCGTTCTGGGAAATTTCGGAATCTCGAATCGGCTCTTTAGATCATTCGCCACCTCAACTTTAAGAGAAAAGAACTAAATTTAAAGTTTACGTCGTCGTAAAATTCTTTCCTCGCCTCTCTGAACACTCGATCGGTTAGGCTACAAAAATAGATGATCTTTCCGCAAGAGAAAGACAGAGAGAAATCGTTGGCTAATATTTAGTATCTTAGAACGTTCTGAAGGAAGGATCGATCGAGACAATTTATGGACAAATATTAATAATATTTAAATCATTAATTTTCCTTTTCAAGCCCCAATCTGGTATAGATCAAATTCTTAATAAAGGGTAGTTTCGCCTCCTAGTAATGAATTTTTGTTTTTTCTCACGTCCGATACATTACTTTTGGATCAAGCATGCATAATCGAGACATGACACAGATATATCTGTATCGGAAAAATACCGATACGAGCAGTCATATCGACGAGGATAAATCATGCTCGTCGACTAATTATTCGGATTGCGTAGGTGGTGCGACCACACCTCGGAGACACGTAAGAATTGTGACTCGTGTCATTATGAATATGTTTTGCCGAGTCACTTATGCCGCTGCTGAACTCAGTCTGCTGTATCCAGAGGCGGAACAGAGAGGAAGGCTGGAGGAGTGAATCAGACGAGAGAAACTCGTGAGGGGGATAAGATAGAGGAAAGAGGAGAGCGAGATAGAAATCGTCGAAGAGGGGAGAAGTCGACGAGATTTCGTCTTTCCCGTCTCTTTTTCTTCCCTCTTACGGCGTAAGCCAATGCTATTTCTGGCTTCACTCTTTTTTTGTTTTTCTCTTCTCTCTCTCTCTCTCTCTCTCTCTCTCTCTCTCTCTCTCTCTCTCTCTCTCTCTCTCTCCTCTCTCTCTCTCTCTTTCTCTTTCACTGTTACTGTACACATATTTGCATATACATGTACAAGCTGATTCCACAGAATGCATTTTCCTAAGAAAGTGTAAACTTTTTCCAGTTCCTCTTGCGTCTGGTCCCACATTGTTGAAATTGTCTCAAGATCTTGTTGATGATATATAAAAATGTAATCATCTAGATTGGAAGTTTTTTTTTAATCAGATAACTTTTAGTTTGAAAAAAAAACATATTTATATTTTTGCCATTTTCTCCAATATATTTATTGTAAACAGATTCAGGAAATTGAAAAGTGTCTAAGAATTTATACGAGCAAATTCAAATGCTTTGCGATAATATTACTAAATATTGAAGAATAATGTACCAAACAAATCTAACTGCTTTCTTGTGTTTGGTGTCTCGTTAAAAATTTATTTAGCAGGGATACTGCTCGAATCATCCTCTTAAATCATGCTATGCACATGGAGCTACCGAAATATGGCTCGCATATGCATATAAAAGGCTGATCTTTCCTCTTTTGCGCATACCAGCCGAGAGAGACAAAGGACTTGGCTGTTGGACCCCGACACTCTCCTTCTCTCTTCGTTTCGTCTGTCTCTTTCTTTCTCTCTCTCTCTCTCTTGCCACTCTCTTCGTCTTCTTCGAGTATTCCACGAAGACTCGCATACTAACACCCCGGCGTCGTTGGAATCTTAATTACGTTACAGTCCATTCATGGCAGCTGATGCCCCGACATCGTCATCACGTCTAGTCGCGACGTATCGACCGGATTATTCGCGAGAGAGTGTCGAAATGTCTCTTTCAAAAGCAACCTTGGAATAAAAAAGAATGGAATCCCGAAACAAATTATGATCTTGTATGGGAAACAACGAAGAAAGCAACAAGAATAATGTGATTAAATAGATATATCATGGAAACGTAGATTTTTATTTTTATTGCATCGTGACATAACAAGATTTTATTTTTCCGACATTCGGTTAATGTCAACTGTCAACTATAAATTATCGACGTTCTTCAATTCCTCAGGAAAAGATTGGCAAATATCCGCGTCTCTGCAACACAATGCGATCTGCCTTTGTCTGAATTTCACTGGAAGGTGCGTTGCAGACTGCCCGGATTACGTTCTTCTTTTCCGAGCAAAGCCCCATCAAACAGGAGTTCCTTCGTCGATACGACAACGTATATACACCGTGATCCTTCGAGACGTTTCTGCTCCGATATCCGATTAAACGTCACTTGTCGTTAAAAAGGGCTTTAGATGCTCTCAGTCCTGTCGATGTACGTAGGTACAAGTCTGCATCGCGTCTCGGAACGCGAGCATCAATAAATCGAAACAAAGATCGGTTTTTGATCTATTAAATTTTACTAGAAATAACATCGATGAGAGAGAGAGAGAGAGAGAGAGAGAGAGAGAGAGAGAGAGAGAGAGAGAGAAATTTCTACGTATTTAGCTAAATATGACATATTTACTCAACGTATTTTCCTCAAAAGCGTCATTCTTTGTTAAAAATTTTTTCATCTAACAATAAAACCCAATATGCGAGGGGCAAACGAAAACGAATGAAAATTAAACGGAACAACAAAGGAAACAATCAAGTAAAGAATAGTAAGTTCTGGAAGCGCGGGTTAAAAAGAAATCGTTTACTCGCCGTCATTTCGCCAGCGTTTCTTGCCTGTGTGCAGTTATTTTTCGGGTATTTTCCAGTCCCCCGTTCATACGACATTAAACTTTAATGGCATATAACGTACGCTATGATTGCAGCGTAGAGCCGTTAATAAGAGTAAAGAGCTTCGCTTCTTTTCGAGAGCGCCAGCAATTTTGACTGAAAAACTTCGCATCTTGCGCGTTTTTGTCGATACTCTTTCACAAATCACACGTACGTATACGTACACATGTGTATAATATGTGCACACACACAAAAACGAACCAAATCCAGGATAACTGGGGGGGGATGTCAGGGATTTAAATGGAATTGAATGAAAAGTCAAATGGTTTTCTCCATGTCTGTTCTTCGGACGATAAACCCGTATCGTGAATCCGCTTACAGTCGGTTGCATCCTGCCATAGATGCACCGATAACTCGCCTCCCGCGTTTTTCCTCGTAGATGCGGTCAAGACCCCCTCAACAAATGGTTGCTATCTTCATCGTTGTATGGCGACACGGGCTGACCCATGGTATTCACCATTAACATTCTTGTCTTTTGATAAAATCCTGCGATTCGGAGATATACGTCATTCAAAGAAGCTTAAACCAAGCTTACTTCGCACATTTCTGGACTCCTCGTCGCGTCGTTTCGAATTGCCTTTCTGCCGATAGTTTAATTCAAATTTTATTGTTTTTTTATCCAATTTTATACATTTAGATAAGATATAGATGGAATGTTAATCTTGACTGAGATTAGGCCGGTAAATCGTTTATAACAGAGATGTACACATTATGAAGGAACATTATATTATTAGAATGAATTTGTTAGAATTATTATAAATTTTAAAGTGCAATTAATTTTAATGCGAATGTAGAGAGTGCACAATATATTTATTTTGACAGAAAATTCGGATATTTGGATTATACTCTCTTTGGAATAAATGGACGTATGCATGTGCAGTGTGACAAGTTATTTACGACTTTATGGTGCCCCGTAGGATATCATGATTTAATGTAATACGCGTATAATATCGCCACATAATTTCACATTGCATTATCACCCCTGCGATGGGAACGACATGCGCGGGCAATTATATTATACCCATTTAATTAATTAGATGCACACAGCGCGGAGGTATAATGCAACCTCAGAATTCGCAAAAGCACTTGACGCAATTCGAGAATAATAAGGTAAACAATCGATATGGAACGATTATTAAGCGTAAAATTTTGGCACGATGAAATTTCAAATTAAATGACTTTTTGAGGCATAACTTTGAAACTGTATTATTTCGCCGCTTTTTCTACCATTACCGTCACATTGATCGCTCGTCTTCACTTGCCCCTCTCTTCACATTTCATTGACCGGCGACCATAATTTATTGCCTGGTCACCATCCGGTCCCATGTATCGTTCAAAAACGATTGGATTAAGTTCTATCGGGGTTAAAGTGCCTCGTTTACGTCCATAAGTGGCTCTTCTGCTAATCTCAATTCTGAGTCATCGCTAACACAATTGCCTTACGAGCTGACAGCATACGTCGATGAAGACTTATGTTCATCGTGTTGTGCAATTAGCGAGCTCTAATTGAGGCATGGTTAATCATGATCGATGGCAAGGCACTTATCCTTTATCTACTCAGTACGTATACGCAGCTCTAACCACTGCTTCCGTCATTTTTTTACGCACTAGACGAGGAATGTGCCAGAGAGTGCTTTTCCTTAAGCTATCTCGCAATTCAATTAACTAATTTAGATAAAAATTAAAAATAGAAATAAATTTTCTGACAACAATAATTCTCGAGAAAAAAGATTTAAGAGATCAGACCTTCTAGGAAAACATCTGAAATACAAAATGCCACCTTCGAACCATCATAAAAAGTATTTGACATATGGAATGTCTCAAGTTTCCCCGTACTTATGTTCATCTATGAATTCTTCGGTCAATGACGTGATCGATACATTGACAGCTTTACGAATGATGAAAGGGAAGAAATTATCGCCGTTGGGAAAGGCTCGTACGCATAAGGTTAAATGCGCTGAAACCTCGCCTTTGGTTCTTTGCACTTTTAGCCGCCGTATATGGAGGCTTCCGCGCACTCTCGTTGCCTACTCGAAAGCTCTTTTATCGCGATGCAAGGTGCATCGTTTGCACGATGCAACATCGGACGTTTTATCGTCTCGCGTCCGTATTCACCGCGCGTAAAGTCACGTATACCTCCAGTGCTGACCTGAGAATTTTTAAGAAAATGTAGATCTCATATCAGATTTTAAAACTAAATCCTAGATCAGATTTTAAAATTTAAACATCTATTTTTGCAGATATATTATATTGTATTTAAATTCAAACTGTAATGCTTTTATTTATAAGAATATAGATGCATAGATTCTAGATGCATATAGACGCATAGATTCGTTTTATAATTTATACTTTGTTCTACGATAGAACGAAAAGTTATATGCTATTACAAATTCTTTAATTAAGACTCCAACGTAATAGCTAAAAACTTTTTTAAAAACTTGGGATAATTAACACAAACTTTTTTTCAACCTTGAGGTTAATTTCCTCGAGTTCTTGCGAGGAAAGTGAGACAAACTACTCTTACACTGATATATTTTAATCATACGAATTTTGCGCGAGTTTAAAAATAAGACACTTATTTCACAATAATATAATTTAAAAAAACAGAAATTTCTTTCCAAAAGTTGGCGCACTTCAAGAAGTGACATCTTATACCATAATTTGGTTCGTCTGTAATACAAGTTGACCCTGCACACTTCGCACTCGTTCCAATACGACTTTACGACTTGACGACAACATTTCTTACTTACGTGGTAGTTTTCTCACCTCTTTCTTCACTTTTTTATAACACTCGCGCAGTATTGACGACTTTGAGGGCTCTTAGGAGTTCAAGAAGCATCAATCAGAATGGTTTTCAGCAAAGCACTTTCTTGGATTTTGTTCTCCGATGTTTCTTATATCAGTAACTTAATTGTTGTTGAGTAACTTATCTGAAAAGTCCACACAATGTCTTCAATGGATAGATAATTATTTAATCAATAATTTGAAAATTATTATGATGAATATTATTCTATATTAATCAAATTAAATGTAACTAATATTTTTTGCTGTATAGTTTATATATAAAGTGGCGAGAAGATTATTTCTGTTAAATTTATGATGTGCCACTAAAATCTTTAAATAGAACTTCAGAGTTGTCAGGATTTGTTAAATAAATTAAATCCAATATTGCTGGTTTATTTTCCTAAAACAAACTAAGTTTATTAAGGCTGATTACATCAATTACATCAGTTAGTCTAAATAACATATATTAAATAACTAAATATACTAAATAACATATATAACATTAATCTAAATAACATTTTTCTATTTGCATCTCTCTTATAAATTACGATTTAAGAAAAGAACGAGATTCGATTAAATTACAGGTAAAGCTAATTCCAAAACCAAAGTCTAGTCCCTATAAAACTGTAAGAGAGAGAAGAATCTCAAACCAGATTTCAATATAAGAAAATTATAAGTCTATTATAAGTCTAACTATTTGTTAACTTTGGATTTATAAGATATCGTTTTACGCACAAATAAAATATGTTTTATTTTCATTTATGAGAATCATTTACTAATTATTTATGAGAATTATACTAATTACAATTTACTATAACTAAATTATTAATATATACATATAGCGTATTAAAAAATAATCTGCTCGTCAACAGTTCTGTTCAGATATCATATATCTGCTACGTTATCTAACACTGGTTACATTCTTGAAGTTCGACTATTTAGCAGTACTCTGGCGAAAATAATATGTTTATTGAAAGTTTATAAAAAGTTTGCTTAAGTGTTGAGTAGATGTTTCATTTGAACTTTAAAACATTTATTAAATTGTTTATGAGATGGGAAATTTAAACATGGAATTGTTTATGAGATGTTCACGTCTATGTTTCTTATGAAATGTTTCAGTGGCGTTTAATGACATAGTCTCAAATGTTTCTATTATAGTTATGTAAGTATTTATAAAATGTTATTGTCAACATTATTTGCAACGCGCGTTTCTAAACAGTGTAACCATCTATAAAATTCTTCATAAATAGTATAACTATTGATAAAACTCTTCATAAACAAATATAAACACAATCTCTCACTAACAATTTTCGCCAGGGTAAAGCAAGTGGAAATTATTTTCCATCCACGTTGAGAAACTAGTTTTTGGAGCTTTATTACAATTTCCGGAATTTCCGGAAGCGCACTTTAAGGTGTGATTTAACAAAAAGTTGCCTTACCAACAATCTCCGCATTTTAAACGCGGGCACATGTTTTACGCCAAAAACCAGTTTCACGACGTCGCCGCGATCTCGCATGCAAAACGGACCCCTACTACTTCCCGTTGCAGTTGTACCTACATTGGTTAGTCATTTCCTCCATTCTTAGTACAGTGCCCTCCCGCCACTTCGTTGTGGATACTCTATTAATATCTTTCGATTTCAGCAGATTCCTCGTCCTTTGTGGCATCTGCCCGCCGGAAATTCTGTAATTTCTATGCGCATTTAAAGTGTCATAGTATTGGTATCTTTCCGTTGGAATATTCGCGCAGTAATTTAAAAGACTGAGACCGCTATATACTTTTGATCGGTGTCAGCAATTGCTCGTCGCGACGTAAAATCAAGTCAAATGTAATCTGCATTTTTTTCAATTGAAGCATTCAGCGTTATATTAATTATAACTAAACGTCATAACTAAATCTGTAACTGAAAATTACGCGTAATATAAAATATGTGATTTATTTTAAGCTTCAATTAAGCTTAATAAGTCAATTTAATATTTGACATGATAATTCTGTTAGAGAGGATATAATATTTGATAATACGTGTAATATATATTCGCGCAATTTGATTTACGGCCATTCTCCTCCCTGATCAGAAATATCGAGAGAATAGAAGCCGACGAGTTCTTGGATTTTCTTTTACCGCATTCATTTCGATCGCGCACGGAAAAAAAATTTTCGCTATCATAACTCAGAGAAAAAAGTTGTATCAGCAACTAGAAATTTGTGGACGAATAGCGCCTCAACTATGTGCTATAAAGTTGCAGTAACAACAACAAATAAGTTATATGAACTAAGAAAACATAGTAATATTAACCATTTATAGTAAATCTGTCTCTTATACACATCTAGATGTGTATAAGAGACAGAGCTAATCATGATTTGCTAAACAGTGTTTACTGTCGTGACTATAAATTTCTAAACTACAGCAAAACGTTTGCTATAGTTTAGAAATGTATAGTCACGCGACAGCAATGAAATAGGTATCACAGTTAAGATATTCGCTGTCCATTACGATTACAATTTAGTTACCGCACGCAGTTTTTAGCTACGGCAGCTACTTCTCTTTTTTTCCGTGCGTTTATCAATCGACGCTCTCTCGGCGCGAAGCCCTGCTACTTTTATCCGTCGCCCTGCGGACCGTCGTCGGCGTCGGTCTCGATTCCGCTCTCGTCGTGCGGCAGGGCTTATCTAGAGTCGGTGTTGGTTGACACTGCGTTAGTATTGCCGCACGGCCGCGTTATACGTGCTCTTTCGTTACTACGGCTCAGTTCGCTCGCGCCTTGCCAGCGTGCGCGCGTAGGCTTCTCTCTCTCTCGGGCCGTGGCAGCGGCGGCGGTGCTCACCGCGCCGTGCTTCCCTCCTGACATTTTCCTCTCCGGCGAACCGAAGCGCCTAAAGCCGGGAACAACGACGACCGATTGCAGCCGTCCGCGAAATTCCGCCGACGCTCCGATCGGCGCGAAAATGTGAGAAACGCATTCCCGAGTGCGAGAAGATCCGCGCTCCCGGCTGCTGTGGGAGAAGGCCCGCCGGATGTTGGCGATGCCGCCTGCGGTCTCGAAGCGGCAAACGGTGAAGAATGCGAAGCGATAACGACGGATACGGCGGGATATCGCGAGAACGTGACGTTCCAAGTGCGAAAAATGTGCAGTGCGCCAGTTCGAGCGCGTGTGCAAGCTAACTTCGCCTAATGATTTCCACGCTCCCGTCCGCGCCGGATTTGCCGCGATTGTGCGCGTGATTGGGAACGACGCGACGTCGCGTCGGCGAGAGGAAGCGTCGTGGCTTCGAAAGAGAAGCGACCCTGGAGGATGCAATTTACGAATACGAGGCGGGATACACCTGGCGCTGGATACACGCAGCGAGACATTGACGTTTTCCCTCATCTTTCGCGATACAAACGGGAACGTCGATAAGCACGGCGACGGAGAAGCTGCGCTCGCGAGAGATCTCGCTTTTTTCCCAGCGATCTCGCGGCGCTCGAGGAAGACACGGACGCGCGGGTGATAAACTTCGGCGCGGAGTAGGATCGTCAATCAAATAGGCCGTTTATCCTTAACGCGTCTCGACTACAGTTATAATTAGACTCTCGGCCGAGGTTGCGCGCTGGAAGGAAAGCGTCTAAAGGGAAACCTGTCTGGTCGCGCCGTCACGATAGTGAAAGTTAACCAAAAGTAAATCAGCTGTGATAAGTCCTGTAATCGGATTGCATATATGATAAACCTACATCGAGTAACAATAACAATAATACGTATATAGCATATATATCTATCTATTTAATACGAAGCCGTTTGCTGAAGACTAGAGTTGAAGACTAAGGAGAATATCTCGATACCAACCGAAGAAGAAGGAAGGAGAAGAGAGGCAAGAGCGAGAAGCGATACATCTGTAAGAAGAGAGTATATGCGTGGTGCATTTCTGCAACATTGCCGCGAGTGAAGAAAGATCTGAAATAACATAAATTCCTGAGGAAGAAACGAATCACGTGCAGACAGGCTAAGATTCGACGAGGCTTCGTCGGGGCGGAAAGCGAGGGCAGGCGATTTCGAACGAAAATGGAGCTAGTGAAAAGCGGCACTATCGAGATGCTGTCTCGTCGGAGTGTGGCGATAAAGGATTACAGTGTCGAGAACGGCAGCGACGACGAGGAGCGGTGCGACGAGAGCGATCGGACGTCCCTCAAGATCGACCTCTCGATGGCGGAGCAGTTCTACTACGAGGTTATCTCTTCGTTCGAGCAGGAGGAGGTATATAGATAGTCCGACACGCCTGTATTAATTCATTACACTGCCCGCGCGCCGATCTCTCGACTTCCAACGCTATCGATCCGCAAGAAGATAAACGAATCGGTAGCAAATCCGAAAAATTCCGAGCGGCCGCTTAAGAGACACTATTTTTATTTCGCATGCGATCTCTTCACGTAGTCCCTAAGAACCGTTGACAAATTTTAAAATACAAAGTTAATTTTTTTAAGTTTGACGCAGCAATATTTAGATTTTTCTTTGACACAGCCATATATTATAATATATTAATATATATTTATTTTATAATATAATATGTTATAATTTATATTATAATATATTGATATATATATTAATATATGTTAATATATTATTATATATTAATATATTTACATAGGACACATTTTAACGTATTTTAACTTTAAAAACAGCTATTTGAAGATGGAATAAAGATAGAGACGATACAGTTTATCAAAACTAAAATTGAGGAATTGAAGAATTTATTAAGTAAAAAGTTGAAGGAATTGATTCCTGATATAGGCAATTGTAAATTAAAGTATACTCCGTAGAATCTGTAAATTTGAACGTGCCAGGAATCTCGGAGAATCTAAAATAGCATGCGCGTGAAGTAACGAGGTCTAGAACGAATGAGTAAAACGACAGCACGTGCTCTCCGGGAGCTACCACCCTCTCGTCATTGACCGCGATCAATGACGCCCCGACGTCAGGTGCACGTGTGCAGAAGCGAATTGCATAGCTTTTAATCTTTCCGTTGCCGTCGACGTTCTAATAGTTTACGAGTGCAACGCCTCTCCTTATGGCGCACAACGTGATAAGCTCGGACGAACCGGCGGGTTTTGGCAGCGTTACAAAACGCCGTTTATTTTAGCTCGAGTTGGTACTTTATGCACATTTGTGCATGCGCTCGGGCTGCCTCTGACTGCGAAATAACTCGGAGCCACCGTTGCGCCACCGCGACAATTACATTTCAATTGAAAACAACGTCGCGTATCTCGGAGATGCTATTCTCAGAGCGCGCGACACGTGCTTGCTAAACGTATCGCGTCAAGCGCCGTCGGATGAATTTTTATCCGTTCATTCTCCCTTTTATACATTTGTACAATGGCAATGTCGAACCGCATCTTGACAGTTTGCTGAAATGTTCGCGTTGTTGTGTGTAAACTTACCTATGTATAAATCCTTAAAAATCTATATACGCGCAGAAGAGATACTGATCTACATTTTAAAAAAAAGCACAAAGAAAATCGCTCGTTCCGAGATAAAGGCTGCTCTTAAATCCCAACATGCAACGATCGCCACTCGGCGATTACCAGCCGAAACTCTTCTTTCTTTTTTTTCCCGTGCACCTGCAATTCCGCAAGTCACTGCTTCTCGATCAGCGCGGTCTGCGCATCCGGCGGCGGTTGTCCGGTGCGCGTAGCGCATTTGCGCGATTCACGAATCGCTCTAGGGGCGAGCGAATCTAGATCCCAAGGCGAACCAGTCGCCCTTATAAAACGACGCAATAAATAATGCTAGGCCGTAATGCGCGACCGCCGCGAGGATCATCGTCTCAAATGTAAGCTCGCGCGGCACGCCCACTAAATTGTCAATCGCGAAACGTCCGGGGCTGTACCGACGGCTGTAAACCACGCTCGTTATTCGGCCCATTAAATTGTTTCCCGTTCCCTCGCGTCGCCGAATGCACGCTCCCTTCGTCTTTGCGTCTGTGTCACCAGCTGCGATTATTGCGGGACAAAATAACGCAGGAGGGGATTCGAGCGTGAATCGGATTTTAAATTTAAAAGATGACTCCGTGGACTCACTTTCTCTTCGACTTACTCTGCCTGCTTTCCTGATTGCGAAAAATTAATTTTACTTCCGTCCAATTACCGCGCCTTTCCCGAAGCTCGTTAACTTTAATCTCATTAATTACTCTTATTCGATCGTCGCGTCGCTACAAGTATTTCTGAACAGTTGTTTTCATCTCTCGGTCTTAGTGCCTTGATGACTCGCTGATTATTAGCATCTCGATGTTTTAGTTTAATCGCCATTTTCACAGAAAATGTTGTATCTCGTTAAATTTAAGCTCGAATTTGTCAGACAATCTGTCTTTAGGCATTTCAGACGCTTTGCATCGAGAAGAATTATATCGTCGTATTTTTCATAAGTGCAGCGAGGCTGCCTCTCTGCAAATTTAAACGTGCCGACGATCTTTCCATTTTCGCGATAGTTCCGCGAGCGCGAGAGCGAGCTCAGAATGTCCGCAATGACGTCTACATGCCGTGGAACGCGTTGTCGTGAACGAGCCAGAGATTCCTCTTCGGTGTTTTCTGGCGCAAAAGCGACAAAAACGAACCCGCACCCGGGAGGTATGGGATCGTTCGTCGCTCTATCGAAATACCGATACCCCGGCGCTTTCCATTCTGCCGGTCGGACGCATATTTTTGCATAATTAGGCTCATAATTTAACAACGCATCGCGGAAACTCTTCTCTGTGTTGCTCAGTCTCGACACGAAACGCGCCCGCTTGGCAAACGTGAACTCCACCCTCGGGATCGTGGATTGAAAGTACAAGAGGGAAACACCTGATAGCCGCACTGTCGCATTGCGCGCGTTAACGCTCTAAGCCCGGAAATAAAAGTGGCTACCGAGGCGTTTAAATCGCCAATAAATCCACGCTGATAGCATCACCGTCGCACGTGTATGTATATGTTGCGAGATCTTTGATTTATTTTACCAATATTTTTACTGTATTATCCGAATTCCTTTCCTACATCGTATGTTTCTTTATTTCTTCTGTGACATTGACTATATAATGTACCCCAGGTAGCAAAATATGTCATTTTAACGTCATTTTGACGACATTAGACGTCATTTTGACGTCAAAATGATGACAAATAACGTCAGCTTGCTACCTGGGACAGGATGTACTGAAATCATCATCAGTTTAGAGCCGGTTTTTTATTCACCAGAATATTTAGACGTCGATTCTTATAAAATAAAGGAATAAATAAACTCTCGGAAGATGTAATTGAATAATAAAACTGATGTCGGCAAATAGAAACGTAAAAAGAAGATAAGTACGGCATGGCGCCGTTTCCGGGCTTGAGGCATTCCGCTCGCTGCTAAACAATGGATTAAAATATGCGTACACGGTACAAAGTGTTTGATGGTAGGACGTGCCGGTACGCCAGGAATGCGCGGGGCCGATGCAATCGACCTGTCGTCGCCTTCGGTACCTAGGCATTATCACGCACTCTTTTTTGCTCGACGCACGCAGAAGATTGCGCGCCGATGATTTGTGTGTCGGGGCGCACCCACTCACAGAGAAGGGCAGGAAAGGAGGGGACGATCGTCCACGTGATTGCGCAAGGACCTTTCACGGGTGATTATATGACAAAAGTTACATAAGATAGGTGCAAGAGGCTTCCTTCGCGAGCGCGGTGTCGTTGTTTCTTTTTCTCCTCTTTTTCCCTTTTTTCCCCCCGAAAAGCAGATGCTCCCGAGCGGCGCACGCGAGCATTTCCTTCGTCCATGCGCATGGGCTTGGACCAAACCGTCTTATTCCTCGTCGTCTCACTTTACAACGCGCGTGAACTCCGCTCGAACCGTTCATGTAAAATTCATAATCGCGACTTGTGCTCTCTTTCCCGGGGAGGGGAGCGGCCGGTGAGATTTATGATGCCGCTAAATTTAGCGCGGCTTTCTTCCGCCTTCGTCGTATTATGGGATCCGAGGGGTAGGTCTATCGAACTCGCTATTCTTCATCTACACGCGGGATATAACGAGCGGCCAGGCTCCCGTCTCTCTTGACAATATCCAATTATTTAACTGCAACGAAGGCGCGATCTCACGCGGCTCGACACGCATCTCATCGACGAGTCCATCTCTCTCGCCTTCTCTCCTTCGCTCCTCTCAGGAATCTTCTTTTTTCGTCCGACAAGATGGCAGCTACGAAAGCGAGGAACGATCGCTCGGGAGAATAAATTATTCATTGTTTACGGGCTAGGCGGAAGAACCGGGGGTAGAGGGTGAAAAATACGGCTATGGAGAAACCTGAGGGAGCGGCCCTGATTTCTCACCTCCGGTCGTTAAAACTGGAGGCGGGAATGATGATTGCGAGACTTCGGCGTCGCAAACGATGCGAGAATTAAATGATACTGGGTTTCTCGCAGGATCGATAAAGCTATAAATTACATGGGCACCAAGCGAATCGTTTAAACTTTGCGCCGAATACGATAAGTAGATGATATTGCGCTGCTGCGATTTCAAGGTACGACAGTAGTTTTACAGCGTAAATATCAATACTGTTAAAATTTCCAATAAAATAAGGGCTTTATTTTAACAATTATATTCTAATAATAAATATTTTAACAATTATTATCGTATAATAAAACGTAATTCCGTTACTCAACTCTCTTTAATTTTTTTATTAGAATTATTTTGAGATATTCACGAA
Organism: Aphaenogaster ashmeadi; assembly: GCA_003063805.1. Taxonomy (NCBI): domain Eukaryota; kingdom Metazoa; phylum Arthropoda; class Insecta; order Hymenoptera; family Formicidae; genus Aphaenogaster; species Aphaenogaster ashmeadi. Next base: position 29,853 of record NJRQ01000321.1, read on the forward strand.
TTCATCTCATATAATAATCCTGATAATATTTTTAATACAACAGTTATAAGCGTAACTATATAAGCATAAATACACTAATATTTTATTCTTGCTCATCGTTCGTCATTTCGCGATGTCAAATATTTATAATACTACTCGGTTTTTTAATGACTTTAATATTACATAACTCAAACCCGCGGTTTATAAAGTAAAATTATGCGTACGGTGAGATTCTTGGTAATCCCAGCAAACGAAGTACGACAACCACCGTCGAAGATCGATCGTTCTATGAATAATACGAAAACGAAGAGCATCATCTGATTACATGGATACGATCGAGAGCGCGTTCGAGAGAGGGTAGCCCCGCGATCGTGAGACGTAGCTGGAAGACTGCAAATCTGCAAGGGTAATCACCCGTCGCGAGAGACGAATGTACTCTTAAATTGCCAAACACTCGTCCGATGAGAAATGGAAGCATCGTCGAAGTGTCGTTTAAAGAGAAGGAAGAATTTACCCGCTTTAATCGATTTTCACCGAAGAACGCGCCCATAAATCACCCGGAACTAATTTTTCTGCACGTTACTGTCCGCGGCAGTTCGCACGAAAGTCTCGCGAGCAAATGAACATTACAAACTGCGTAATGTAACATTTGCATATAGATATAATATTATGATACATACGCGGACGATTATGGCATTATCCGTACACATAAATTTCATGCAATCTTTCATTCCTATGGAAATTGTGCCGCCAATTGGTATGATAATTCTCGATACCAGAGTTGGCCATAAAATTATTATGATAAATCCAGTTTACCGCATAAAATTAGTTTACCGCATGCATTTGAACGAAGGATTCGTTGTTCTTTATTTCTTAAAATGATTTAGTACACGGAAAGAACGGTTTTGCTCAAGTATCTAAAAATTTGGCTAGATACAAATCTGAAAAATAATTTTATTGGACCATCAAAATAATTATGTAGGACGCTCAAGTATGATGATAGTGCTGCAAAAAGTTTTGATATTCTATAGCAACTATTTTGTGCGTCCTGCATAATTATTTTGATGGTCCAATAAAATTATTTTTCAGATCTGTATCTAGCCAAATTTTTAGATACTTCAGCAAAACTGTTCTTTCCGTGTAATTATTAAGAATTCTTGCTGCGATATTAAATTTTACATATATATATATATACACTCTTTAGCGTGTCCTTGACAGCATCTATAAGTACCTTAATTCGCGACCGAATAAATCGTGACGTCATCACAAAGAGCGAGGATTAAAAGCGCAACGTTCGCGATCACGTTTTATACGGATTATGCCGATGTGGTCGACGAGAAGTACGTCGCGCAGCGTAAAAAACGAGATTAAGGAGACTATGGAAGATGAGAGAAAGAGAGAGAAAACGACGACTACGGGGAGAGTAGCGAAGGAGAGGAAGCGATGCGACAGGTGATCCTATAAACTTTAAGAGCCGGCGTGATCGCCTTGTTCCGCGGCTCGCATAAAAGTATGCGTCTCCTTTATTACACCACGTCGTAATTAATTTCGATCTTACAAGGGGACCTTCAGGCTAACGGATTTTTGTTTTTTTTAATACTTACTGTACTTGAAGGTCATCACCCGGACATCAATTTTCCAAAGCAGTAAGGCGCGCTTTTCAGAAAAACTCGAGAAAATCGACTTTGAAGAATTCCGAGCGCGCTATGTACACAGAACTTTAATTTTAATGTAAAAGAGGAGGGTCCATAAGGCCGGTTTTCGGCCTCCTCTGAATTTCATTCTAAAGTATTTGAAACGTATTATTGTAAGAACTATTGAAAACAGATGATTTTAGCCTTAACGGACATACACTTTTTAAGAAAAAAATTATTTATCCATGTCGATGAGATCACCAATACAGAAAAATTTTGTACAGAAAAATCGCAGCGAGATAATCTTGTGCTTGTTTGACCCCTATAACTAATTGATCCCATTTCTACCGCTCTTTTGTCACCTGCATATTATCTAAGGAAATAATCTATTATCTCCTTAGATAATATTACAGGAGTCAAAATACACTCTTTGACAAAAAAAAGTTACGCACCTAGGTCGATGAAATTATCAATATCTTTGTACAGAAAAATTGCAGCGAGATGATCTTGGTCTTGTTTCAAATACTTTAGAATGAAATTCAGAGGAGGCCGAAAACCGGCCTTATGGACCCTCCTCTTTTTACATTAAAATTAAAGTTCTGTGTACATAGCGCGCTCGGAATTCTTCAAAGTCGATTTTCTCGAGTTTTTCTGAAAAGCGCGCCTTACTGCTTTGGAAAATGGATGTCCGGGTGATGACCTTCAAGTACAGTAAGTATTAAAAAAAACAAAAATCCGTTAGCCTGAAGATCCCCTTGTTAAATGAACGCGGGGTGGGACGGAGGCTGACAGGATGTCGTCGAGAAAGCCGGGTCGAGTTGCGAGCCAGAGCGAGTGCCGTGTCCCGCGAGTTTCCTCAGCGATTTAGTACAATTTGTGCCTTTACGATTCACCGATAAGACGATCGTTGCACTCGCCTCGCGCGATAAAGAAAAACCACGAGATAAGGTCGAGATACAGTGAGAAAGCGGTCCTCCTAAAGTCTCTTGACGATCGACGACCATTTTCACCTCCAAAATTTGTACTTGTCCCTTCTAAGGTATTTCAAAAAATTCGAATTGAGCGAAGGTATATTTTTTGCACACAATATAAGTCCAGATATAATTACAGTGTAACGTATTTTATGTTGAGAACTGTAGGATTTGAACGTATTAAGTTCAGGGCGAAGAGAATACAGAATGAGTCAGATTATCTAATTTTAAAATTACAGGTGTGTTGAACTGAAGATTAGAGAATACATAATTGAAGTCTGATACAAATTTCATGAAACGGACCTGTATTACGCTATCTCCTAGCAAAAGTGATCCATTATCAATATTTCCGTGTAATTTGCGGTGTCACGAGCTCGCCATCCAAAGTTTTCGGAGACAAATTGAAAGCGTTAAAAACAGCTTTAGTTGGAGTCACGAAAAGTGAGACAGTAAAGTTTCTCGAGGACACGTGACGCAATTAAAAGCTTAATTATCCTTATATTACCCACCCTTGCTCCTGCGAAAGAGGCATTATATAATTAGTTGTAGCAACGTGCTCGTTTTATACACTTATAAAATTAAAGTAATATATTCTCCAAGAATTATAAAAAATGCAGTATATCGAAGTTGTGCGTGTATCAAAGGTCACGTATCAAATTAATTGCAAGTTTCTTGGTAAATATTTAAGGACGATTTTTTTTATAGAGGATTTATTCTGAAGCTGTTATATTTTTTAGTTTTCAACATTAGATTCCTATATAGCGTTAGTTAGGATTTAAAAATCTCTGTGCGCTGAAAAAAAAATTCTTGGTAAACTTGTGAGATGCATTTAGTATACTTTCTTTT
>NJRQ01000321.1:41002-96591 GCA_003063805.1 Aphaenogaster ashmeadi
TTATTTTCAGATTCGTATCTGGCCAAATTTTTAGATATTTCAACAAAACCATTCTTTCCGTGTACTTCTGCGTCTTATGTAGATAGGCCTTTATGCAAAGTGATGAAGCTTCGAACTACGCGGCGCCGCGGAGCGCCGTTGTATAAGCGCCGCGCCGGCCGGCTGTTTATTATTTCGCCGGCTGAATTATCGACGCAATTTCGCCCTAGCGTGATAACGCTCACGGTACGAGCGTGTCATCGGGAGACGGCGGATAACCAACGAAATTATCATTATTTATCGCGGTAACGACGCGGCCACCGCTCCGTCCGCGCCGAACAAACGCGCCGGGCTCCTCCTTCGCGCCGGGAGGATTTTTCCCGGTCACAAAAGCGAACGTCGTCCGTCTTTATCGTCGTGCGAGATCACGGCGCCCGCGCCGGGACGGCGAAACGGAGAGCGTTTCAATATCCCCGCCGGGAGAAAATATCACGCGTTTTATTGCACCGCGCTCCCAGATTCTCCCAGGCGCCGTTGCTTCGTCCTGAAATATCGCGGGCACTTTCGTCGCGCGGGAGCGCGGCATTGTCATCGTATCTGATATCGCGCGCCCGTGCATTGACCCCTTCGGCGAATGTGGAGCGTGGTTGAAACCTGTTGGGACAGCCGTTCCCGGGGATATACGCGTGGATATCGACAATCGTCGCCCGTAAATAGCGAGTCCGTGTTTAATTCGCGCGCGTGTCGACCGCCCGCGAAAGGACGGGACGGAACCGCGAACGACTCGGCCATGGGCGTCCTTACAACTTTTTTCAAGGGGGGGGGGGCAGAGTGTAAAACTTAGGGGTGCCAAACGAATGTATTTTCAAATAATATTTTTTAAAGAAATATTTATGCAGATTTTTATTTTTAAGTGTATAAATTTTAAACAAAAAATTATCTGGTTGTCAATAAAATCATTCTAAATTGAAAAAATTAAAATCCGGGGGGGGCATATGCCCCTCCTTGCCCCTCCTCATGGGCGCCCATCATGGGCGTCCGAAGGAGAGGGCAAGAGGGGGCATTTGCCCCCCCCCTGGAATCAGCAAAAAATTAAGCATTTGCTCTCTCTTTAAATAAAGGAAAGACAAAGTTGTTGCGAACCTTGTCGATCTTTGCCCTGATCCATAGAATTATAATTTTAAAAAGTGTATAAATTTTAAATTATAATTATTCTAATTCTGGAAGTAATATTTTGAATCATGCCCCCCCTCCCACCCTGGAAAAAATCTTGCGGACGCCCTTGGCGCCTATGGATTCGGTCGTTTAAAGCCCGCAACACACTACGTATCGCGGACGCGGATCGCATTGGGATTATACATTGGGATCGATACATAGTGTGTTGCGGGCTTTACGGCTCAGCGAGAAAATTTCTGCCGCACGCGTCGATTCTGCGATCTCGCGATTCTCGCGCGGTAGACACCGGGAAGAGAGGCCTCTCGGGATCTCTCACGGGAAATGTCGCACCCAGCGATGTACGCAGGGTGGTTTATCAAGCCCTAATCGCGCTGTGGTTTATCGCATTCGCGATATCTCGTATGACGATAAGCGGACGTGTTCGAGACTCTCGTGTGGCGCTCGTTTCCGATCGCGACGACGACATCGCCCCGGCAAATGTAAATTGCTAAGATACTACGTGTTCGCTAAGTGTTACTTATCAGGCATGAGCACGGCAACGCAATGGCGTTTGTAGGAATTCGTGCGAAAGTTACTAACGTGTCATGTACACCGCTGTGATATGGGGATACGGTTGAGGAAGCACACAACCCAAACTGATTAATGCGAGGCGTGTGATATTAATTCCGAGATATCAACTCTTGTAAAATAATCTAATTTTTTTAAGCAACTTATCTATATTTTATATACATATATAGTTATGTGCAAAATAATAGCACGGCACAGACATATTTCAAATATTTGAAAAAAAAATATATATGTACACGAGAAAGAACGGTTTTGCTGAAATATCTAAAAATTTGGCCAGATACAGATCTGAAAATAATTTTGTTAGACTATCAAAAGTAACTATGTAGGACACTCAAACATGATGAAAATGCTGCAAAAAGTTTTGATATTTTAGCAACTATTTTGGGCGGCCTACATAATTATTTTGATGATCCAACAAAATTATTTTTAGATCTGTATCTGGCCAAATATTTAAATATTTCAGCAAAATCATTCTTTCCGTGTATATATATATTTTTTTCTTTTTATTTTTATATAACCACAAAAGTCAGAATTTAATCCTAGATATACAGCCAAAACAGTTAAGCATGATGGAGGAAATATAAAAATTTGGGGTTTCTTTTTTAAGCCGGTGCTATTATTTTGCACATAATTATATATATAAAATATAGATAAGTTGCTCAAAAAATTAGATTATATATATAAAATATAACATATATAACCAACAATTTGGAATTATTTTACAATGTATTATATATTGTATATTTATATATTGTATATACTATATATATATTATATTTATTATACTATCTATATACAGTAAAATAATCTGAAATAATATATATATATATATAATCCCGAAAAATGAAGTATTAAAACAGCTCTCTGTATGTAATACGATAAAACGCTCGTCGGGGCAACAAAAATCGCGGCAATTGATAGCACACGCAGCCACTAATTTAATTTTCGTGATCCCCGGGAATGCAAACCGGGAACAATGCGTTGCCTCATCTCGCCTGCCTAATTAGCGGCCCGTACCGAACGGCGATGCGTTTTGGTTATCGAATCGCGCGCACGGCCGTTCAATTAAAACAGCCGGGGATACAGGGCCGTACAGCTTCTTTCTCTATTCTGAATTGGCGGCGAGGCATGAGCTCGGCGGCCGGGGAGCTGGCCAGTACGCGGAGATTATGCAGAGAGACAGCTGTGCTAAGGATCTCGGATTTCAAATGGCCTTTCAACTCGCGTTACACACGGGTTTAAGTAGCCCGACGACCGGTTCATACGGGCTCGGGCAACGCGCGAGTCGCACGGGTTTGTTCCAACAGGCCCTCGTTTGTACCGCACGTAATTGACCACTGGCTTTATCGGGCGTGTCTATCTCGAAGTTTTTGAGCAGTTGCGAATTTCGCGAATTCGCAGAATGCACGATTGGTCGATTAATTGCGACCGGTAGAACATGCCATCGGCGCGTTAGTAGCGAGATTAGAATTTTTACGGTGAACGTGAGGTAGCTTTATAAACATTATATTAATTTACGGTTTGAAATGTCGAAAAAAAAATTGATTTCCAGTTTTTTGCATTTTCGGATAGCATGATTCTTCAGAAGTATTTTCCCGTATTTCCCCGTAGTTTTTAATTGACGTAAGTTAAATACTTCATCCTGAGAAACTATATCACTTTAAACGTGATTTTCTCAAACTAGCTTTGCAAATAGTTTTTTTATTGTTATAGTACAAATAACCCACAAAAGGATTTTGTATTCAATTCATTCCTATATCTATATTAGCGAGTTAAAATTTACCGACTTTTCGTGCATGTAAATCTTTCTATATCTCCCTTAATAAAAAGTTTTAAATCGTAAAAAAGTTTTTTTTTAATTTTGGGAAAAGTCAATGTGAGCCAACGCCGCTGTCAGGGCGAACAACTTTATTATTTAAAATTACAGATTACAAAGCAAAATACAAAGCAAAAACTCGTAAACGTTTCGACTCCGATTTGAGTCCTCTCAGTGCGTACAATTAAAGGATGAAATGTTGAATGGAATGAAAGATCACGTCACCTCCACTAAGAGAAATACAAATATGTTAGTAAAAATTATTAGATGATGAAATGAACAAGTAAATAAATTTTTGAAAACGAATTAAACGTATAATTGAATGTATAACAAAGGTAAATTTAATTGGATAGCCAATGATAAAAATTTTTTAGTGAAAAAGTTTTAATATGAAAGGGAGGCAAAAAATCGAGTACGAAATCGGTTTCTCGTAAATAAATCTAGATTATTCTGTATTCATTCTACCATACTCTTTGTCTTTCTTCTTTATGTTATGATCTGCTTTATACATCTGATCTATTTTAATTCTCACGATATAATTATACTGCTGCAAATAGTCTTGCAGCAATTGAAGCGTAAAGTAAAATTCTCTTTCGTCGAGTTCTTTCTACGGTAAATATTCCACAGCCTGACGAGGTTGCAAAGCAAAACGCGGATGTTTTTCCAAGCTATCTAGCGCTTCTCTCGGATGAAGAAAAAATATAAAACGTAAAACGAGAACACAAGCGATGATTGTCGATCCCAGAGGCTTCCGGCCAGAGCAGAGAATCAAAGTCGTCCGTGTCTCTTTGACGGCAGCTAACGAACGTTGAACTTAAGGGCGCTTGCACAACGATGCTCGAGAAGGAAATTATAATCAAGACGAATATATCACCGTGGAAAGTGGACGTTAAGGTTCTCGACACGTCAGGCTCGAAGCTCGTTACGATAGCGTCCCGTGTTAAGATCTCGAACGCTTCACGGCTTTTCGTTTGTTTGTCATAACTCCTGTCATAGCTCATCGTGTATTCCAGGTAGGGAAGCTGATCGCGCAAAGCTCATTTAATTTAATTGCGGACTGTGTCTTTTTAATACCAATGCAAAGCGCGATTATCTTGGAGCCGCGTTTTTTATTCCCTACATTTATTCCCTGCATTTAATTAATTTGCTGTCGTATACTCGGAATGTGAATCTTGTACTTTTCCCTTTTCCACTTCATCGCGAGTTGTCTTTCTCACGATTGCACTGGAAAATTTAACGGAATAATCCGAATAAAGACTATATAATTATATTTATAGCATGACGAGGCATAATGTGACAAAAATGTACAATATAATGTACGCCATGCGTATAATTTTTTTTAACGCGTCAGCTAAAAGGGATAATAATGTCAAAGAGATGTAAAAAATACGTATTAATGAATAATAAATTGTAGCACGTGTTAAAAATAATCTGCTCTGTTCTCGTTTTTAAAAAAAAACCGAAGGTATTTTCATAAAAATAAATTTTTCTCTCGACGTCGATGGAACGGTCGGAAAATACAGGTGGATAAAATCGCGGCGCGGCATTAAAAGTATGACAAAAATGCGAGTATTCTGGAAAGCGGCCAAAGGAGTTAATTATACTCCTCGTGCACTCAATTTCCGCTACATCATCGTCGCTCGACCGTGATACCTCTAAACGCGGGTAGTATCAACGTTAGGAAATTTCGCTGCTCGATTTGGACCACTCGTGGATCCTTCGCCCTCATTCGTCATGTTCGCTGAAGAGCCGGGATGAAATGAGAGAACGAAAGGCACAGCTAAAGTACCTGTGATAGCTGAAAAGGTTTTCTCTCTAGACGGACTGGATGCTCCTCCGATCCAAACACTCGAGAAGTTTACGATCGTCTCTTACCGTTTTTCTCGAGTACTCGATTAATCTATTACGGGGGAACGTTCTCTCTAGTATTGGAACGACAAACAGTGGTGGGCAGCGAGGCCTCGGTAATACGAAGAAATAAAGTTAGTGGGCATAGATCAAAATAAATAAGAAATGCTTCAGCCGCCAGAAAATTAGGTGCATAATCGCTGGAGAAGTAAATATAACGAAATAGATTTTGTATGGAAAATCGTGAATTATCCCATAATCACGATTCTGTTACAAAATAATAAAGTAGCATCAAAACCTTCTTCAAAGTGAATCATAAACCACGAAGAATGTGCGAGCTTAAAACTTTCTTAATTATCCACGTAAGCAAACCGTTGCTGTTGCGTAATGATGTATATCCACTGCATTAAAAACTCATGTAAGTTTGTACGTTACAGTCGTTTTACACAATTGTGTACATTATAAACAACGCAGCAAGTTGAAACTCTGTAACTTGCAAGACAAGCAGTCTTCTTCCATAGCGTGCATTTTTATGAGCGAAAGTATATTACGTAGCACATATAAACGCTTTCGAACACGCACATTTCATATCTCCTTGACACTTTTGAGAACCGTGCATTCTTGGAAACACCGAGTGTTTTCCGACTATACCACGGAAACGCTACGAATCTCTTTCGCTCGACCGTGAAGCGACCGAATTATCATAAATAGGCACTGAGGCATCCCGGCGTGAATGTAAAAGTCATTGGTAGTACGGTCACGTAATTCCGGGCAACAGCGTTCTCTCGGTAACGCGAGGAGATATGCTTCAAAGCGGGTACCAAGGTTTCGGGACACCTAGGAGGTGGGGATTAATTACGGCCCCTTTAATTTCCGTCACGTCGTGGAAAGGACGGGAGAGGCGCGCGCGCGCGCGCGCATCAACGGCGCAAATTTCGCTACTCGATTTGGGTTCACCGATCCTTCAGTGTCCCATTCATCATACCCGGGTTGAAGGAGACCGAAGGGAACGGTGTAACAACGAGGGGACTAAAGAAAAAGAGAGGAAGAGAGAGAGAGAGAGAGAGACGCAAAACTATCTTAACCGTTTTCAGGCCTAATTAAAATCTTTCACATCTAAGTCGTAAAGTTAATTAAATATACAGTTAAATAAAAAAACTGCAGCAGTGTAATAATTTAGAAATTCATCATTAAATTAACGAATAGGTATTGATTATTAAAGAAACATAATAACTGAATCGCGAAACACTTTTCGCGGACGCTTTTAATTACCATGGCCAGAAAAGTTAAAAATGTTGATAGACAGGCTTTTCTTAATTCCTCTTAATTATTAAATTCCATATGCAAATATAATTTTGGATGTTCGATTTCTTCTTTCTCTGAATACCGTAATAGTACAAAAAACCATAACATGCAACAATAAAAGTCTAACAGATCGAAAAAGGCGTTCAAAAGCTATAGCTTCATTCGATTCAAGGCGGTTCTGCAATAGGAAAGGTGTTCGCCTCGAGTCGTTGTACCCCAGGAGGGACAGTAGAAAAGGGAGGAGAGGTAGGAGAGGGGATTTTAATGGAGCAGCGGGGCTGTCTTCAATGGGAAAATTGTACCGGAAGTCTCCGTGCCGTGGAACGGTCCGCTGGAGCGCGCAGGGGTTAAAGGCCCATTAAGTGCGGCGCAATCACGCCCTGCACTACGGCGCGTTTTACGAGAGGCCGAGCTTGGAGTGCCGAGGGCCGTCCGAGTCGCGTTGCATTAATGCATGTCACGCGTACGCCGCCGAGACGTCGAGCGCACGCACTATCTCGTACGCGCGCGTGCGTTTCTGCGCTTCTCGCGAACGAGACGCGCGTCGCCCATCCACGAGATCTGCGAGATGCACTGAAATCGTATTAAATGTCCCAAATCCATTTAGACCTTCGTTTTCTCGAGAGAAATACAGTAATAGTATAAAACAGTAATAGTATAAAATGCAACAATAACACAGTTTAGCAAAAAATGACTTTTTTTCGAACCAGAACGACACTAGTCATTTTCCGTAGTTTTTTGGACGCTGAATACCAATCCAGTTTCCAAACTGCTCCATCACGTTATAATTTTGAGAAATTTGCAGTTAAAGTTGTAAAAAAAGGCTATTTTTACATATCTTGTCATGTTATAACTATGATATGTGACGTGCCGGAGAAGTTTTATTGCAATCAAAATTAAGTATGTTGTCAGAACTTTTAGCTCTCAAAAGGAATTTTTTGTGTCGGCTATGGTTAATAAGATATTTATGGTTAAACATGGGGACTATTGCGAAAAAGCTGTGAAGCTGTGCCTATATCTCGATTTTTTTCTTACATTATTGTCAATATGCTATAATAAAATTTTTATGCTTTTTGAGGTGCTCTCGTATAGGATATTCGTGAAAAGTATCAACGAGAGACGTGTAAAAATTGTAAGGGAATTTCGTGCGACAGTCTGAGAATATCTTGGGCGTTGTAAAAAGATGAAAAAGCGTATATATTCCAGTAGATACGAAGGTATTCCGTGCTCTTATGCGGGATATCTCAGGGATATTGCTACCAAGGTATCCTTACGAGTCCTGCAGATTTTTTTTTTTTTTTATCATGTGGGATATGCACGCGGTGCAGGAATTGGCGACGAAGGTCCCTTTCAATTCTCGTTTTCCGAAACTGAGGAACGCGGAAATCCGAGATCGTGCGAGAAATTTTACCCACGTTTGTGCGTCGTTGCTGTGGTTTTGCTTTCGACTTGCTCGGAATTGCAGTTTCGTGTTGCAGCAGTTTCCCCTTACGATTTACTGCGTGGGAAAGTCACTCGGTCCCTGATGGATTTTTTACACCAGGGACTTTTAATTGGAAAACCGATTTTTCAAAGAACGGGCAGTGATACTGAAAATAAACACAGCATTTTTAATAAAATATTCTTGCCGCGCGGATATACACATTGTTTGTCACTTTATGCCACAACTTCGATATCCGAATTGTGATCTGATCCTGAATTAACGTCTAAGCACAGAGAGGCAAAGAATTATATATCTTTATTAACAAGAATATACGACTGAAAGTTCTGCTTTGTTAGACATTCCATTTAGTGATTGCATTGAACGACACTTTTTGCGTGCGTTAGCACTTTTGCTTGCACGAGAACTGTAATATACGAAAACGCAATAAATGAGGCGCTCCCATCCGATATCGGCGACAGCTTTATATTACATTCTGTCGATTATAACGCACGCGATAAAACTCCAATAGAGTATTTATAAAAATTACGACCACGTCGTGAATATTAACGAGAAATTTTAAGATAAAAACGCGCGCGACGTTAATTCGCTCAGCAAACACGCTCGTCATAATTTAACGATATATATCGTATACTTTAGCATATATAGCGGAAATAATTTTATGCCAATCGGATTTATTTATGTTGCGCGGACAGAAATCGATTTATCAGTATTAAGAAATAAGTCATATCTTTGACCCGTATTTCCAAAAAGATATCTTTTTTCTCATAATCTTCGTCGGTATTTTAGCAACAGACACATAGCGAAACATGTGCGAGTTTAATTTACGCTATAATACGTGCCATTCATTTTCAGTTAGATGCGCTTTCAAGCCGCGAATTTATGCGCACACATTATGCGTAAAGTATGCGTAAACGCATTGCACACGATGCGACGAGATGACCGGCGCGGCGGTCACAAAGTTCCGACAGGCATGCGAAACGCGTTTGCGCGAGATCTTTAATAAAACGCTTCATAATGGCTTGCCTGCCAAACTTTTTACGCTATAATTGTGTATTTTTATATAATATCCGCCATTCTTTTACTTTTCCCGCTCGGCATGATAGAATAACGCTGTGTTCATTTTACAGCGCATTAGGCAACCTTGTATTAGATGCTGCGATCTTCCTGGAATTTTTACATTACATACTAATATTTTGGAACATTATTTATATAACGCTATAAATTGTCTAAAACACTTTCTATAAATATTTTACAAACGTTAGAAAAATTCAATAACTTTTTGTATGTAATATTATATATATATATTTTTTTTTTGCTAAATATTTTATCTACCGCTAATAACTTTCATAAAATCATATAAGGAAAATCGAGGGAATGACATTTCTTAAATTTTATTAATATTTTATCTCATTTTATTCACCTTAGCTTATCTTTTAAACATAATTTCTTTAAACATAATCTTTAAACATATCTTTTAAACATAATTTTTTATTTACTTTTATATGAAAGCAGTCTCTTTGAGATTGCGAAAGACGAGTTTTTTCTCATTACTTTTGCATAAGCGTAATTTTCTAAGGTCTTCTAAAGCTGTTAGACACACGGTCTGCACTGCTGCAACACTGTTTCGTTCTACAATGCGCCGCTATATTTCTACCCTGCCAGGCCATAATCAGCAGAAGATGCGTGCACCCGTGCAAATTCTCGTGACCCGGTTAAAAGCCGAGTTACGACGTGCTCGTGAAACTCATTTGCACCGAATCTTTAATTAAACACGTCGCATAACAACGTGGTCGATTGTCGCGCAGCGCGACCGCACACAGCGTGTGAAACACGCGCGATTATTGTCTCTTGGATAGAGCGCATGCAATATGCTTCAATCATTGAATACATTTTATCGCGTATTATTGGCGATCGCTCGCTATGTATTCCGTTATGAGTAAAGAGACCGTCTTACTTAGATGCTCCTGATGCGGAAAATAAATTATATTGCTGGACGTCGACTGAACATGAGATTTCTGTAATTAAATATCAACTTGTCGTATAAAAAATTGCATAACGTTTATATATCATAATTACCTACATATCTTACTTTCTGATCAAAATGGAAACGCGTCGAGTTTAATTAAATTCTAAACTATCTCGAAGGATATATTCCTTCCTTGCTGAGGACATAAGAGAAAGGGTATATATTGTGTGTTCTTCGATTCAATCACAATGCCATTGTCTTAAATTAAGACGGCACCTTTAACCTTTCGTTTAAAATTAGGTAACTATCGAAGTTTAGTTGGTGCGACTCTTAGGAATGGATTGTTTAAAGCAGACGCGACTGGAATAACACGCCCGCGCCTATCTCTCGCATCCTTGAATAATTAAATCTCCTTCTATACCTCCAACCATACCGTGTATCTGTGAATAGGTTAATTAAGGCTCGTACATATACATTATGCAAAATATTTCTTGTTTTAGCGAGAATTGTTTCACGTTTGCGTTGTTGAATAAATCTTGTATCACGAAATATGAAGTGCGCGAAAAATTTTCCCTCTTGCCGCGCGTATATGTATATACTAGCGCGCAATTAAGATTATAACAAACGATGACTGGAAGCATTATTTTTAAACACGCATTAGCGAGCGCGAGCTCTCTTTATGCTCTACGTGTAAATTATTTCACTTCTTTATTAGCGCGAGATATACGCAAAACATATTTATATTTCGTGATAACGAGAGCAGCCGCGTGTGGCATTTTACTTGCAAAATTGCTTTATAAACAGGCACTGTGTTTTAATTATATTTGTAATTAAGTCCCGTCCAACCTACTATATATCCCGAATGGCATATCCTCGCGGGCGTGGCTCACGGAAATTCTTCTCTCGATATTATCCGCGCGGCGGAGTTTTTCACTGTCTCTATTTCCTACTTACTATGTTAGGCATTCGACCTTAGCGGTTTAGCCTCTCTTCCAAACGCAATCCTTTGAAAAACAAAATACGCGCAGAGAATGTTTTAGAAACTATACTCGGATACGTTCGTTATGTGCATATATGCGCTGTTGCACAATTTATTGTGCAAATTTGATTGAAAAAAAGCAATTTTTTATAGTTTTTCTATTAACTAAACTATATCTAGATATAACTAAATATGACTAAAAATAAAAATATTTTTTATTACTCTTTGTAGAAGATATCTTCTGTAGGCTTCTATTTCCATCGCTGTATTTGTCGGAAATAACCGGGACAAAAAACGAGAGCTTGCTTGAATGATTAAATATAGCAGTACATGTTTCGACCTAATCCCGCTCGATTAGACATGTATATTTTACTAGACCGATTTAAGGACGCCGCCAAATGGACGCGATTTACTATTCTGCAATCGTGACGGATATTTGTACGAGCGTGACAATAATTTAAATTCATCACAAATTAGATTTATTTAGAAATATGTCAAGATACAAAAATGGGTATGCACCGCAACGATACTGACGATGCTCTATTTAGATATTGACGTAATATTGACATAAAGATGCCCGTGTGGATATGCCCGTCATACTGTCAGTTAACCGCAATCTGCCATTTCGTGATTATAATGATACGGGAACTAGCGCAATCACCTAAATCTTTTGTCTTCGCTCGTACACGCGCTAACTAAACTGTTATTATACCACAGCGCGCATAATGCACAATGTATGTACATATTTCTACGTGCATAAGCCAGCCCAACGGCATAATCGGCCACATGTCGCACGCCGTAATCGCGTCAATGCTCTGACAGAACTGTGGCGATTGTTTAAGCCTTTTTATCCCGCTCGTGGACCAGAAAACGCTTATGGATCGCGCATTATCGAGCATTATCGTGCACGCCTCCTGCATGCCTGTTAGATACTTAGAACTTTGCGTTGCATATTGCATCGTATGTCACTCGAAAGTGTACCCCGGATAAAATTACAGAACTATTTTCTTTTTTCGATTTTAATAGTGATGAGAATGAAGAGTTGCTTTGTGCTACGTAAAACAATTGAGACATTCCTTAAAGCGGCCAGACGACATGGCAAATGTACGCCAACATTGACGAACATTGGCTACCAATGGATATATCAATGGATATCAATGGATATTAATGGATATCATGTGGATATCAATCGTATTGCATATGCATATATGGCCAATATTGGCCCAGCATTGATAGCCAATGCATTCACCAACGACGTTGGCGTACATTTGCCATGTCGTCTGACGCCGCCTTTAGATCGAACGTTGAAGCGAATTGTCCTCCGAGCAATCTTTCTTCCAATACTATCACGCAATCAAAATTTTAAAATGGTTGAATATCTTCGTAATCTTGTCCACTTTTGATTGTATCGTTACAATTTTTAATCGAAAAGTTTTTATTATATTTGTCAAATGTTATTGAGAAGTATAGTAGACACGGCGATGTCCTTTATCAGGTACTATTACATTTGACGCATAAAACATTACAGAGATAAATCGACCATCTCTTGAGTTTTCCACATCGGGATCAGGCAGTCCATCATGTTTACTTATTTAAAAGGAAACCCACCTTTGCGCACTTTAAATTATTTTTCCTCTCTGCTGCGTGTCTCTTCGTTTTCGCGCACGAGGTGACTGATGGGAATGACTTTCCTTTAAATAATACATAAGACAGTGTAAACAAAGATGAATGATAAAGAAAAATCCATTGTAATAAGCAGGATTCGGTAACTCAATAGAGACATGATAAGATCTCTTCTGCTATTCGATCGACCATCAGGTGTTGCGGCAACATGATACGGTACTCGCAAAGGCGCAAACAGCATGCGTAAGCCGGCCTAGAGATTAAACGCGTGCTGCTGCCATTCCGTAATCGGCGACGGCGGCGGCGCGTTAACATGAACGTGATAATGATTGTTACCGTATAGCAACGTATCTCGTTATAAGCCATGGCAAGTAGAGTACAGGGACGGTCGGTCGGCTGGCTGGCTGGCTGAAGCCACTGATCTCGCAGACAATTGCGCGTAATTAACACCGGGTTGCTCCGCTTGTTGCGGGGACAACCTACCACAGAGAAACGTATCAGTGTCTCGCGCCTGTTCTCTCTCTCTCCCTCCCTCTCTCTCTCCCTGTCCCGCTTCTCTCTCTCTCTTCACTTCTTTCTCTCTCTGTCTCTTGCAGATATTATCGCGGAAATTGCTCTTACCGTTTCTCCGTCTGTTAATCCAATTCCTGTGTAGCTCGCGAGCGAGCTCTCCTGGAGGCTGAATCCGATGGCCGGCTTCAGATAAAACGCGAGATAGACGTTTAACGACAGCATGCCCCAACGTTCTTTTTCACTTGTGTACTGTGCTCGTGCGATTTTTCGCGTCTCACCATCGATCTCGCGGTTTCCGAGCTTTTTACGATTGTGTCCTGAAGTCGTACATGGATTTCTGTAGATTCCGGAGTGAACTTCGGGAGCACTCTTCCGTCGTTCCGAAGATTTTGTTTTAAAAAGAGATTACATTGTAGAATTTCGCGAAAGTAAAAGGAACGATTATATTACGTTTAGATGTAGATATGATCGAAATTAGTAATCGAAGTATTTGAGCGCGTTATTGAGCGAAATTAAAGAAATATGTAAATAATAATATATATAACATATAAATAATAAATATATATATATATATTTGTAAACTTATTCTCTTATTTACGTTGCAATTGTTTATTTAACTCATCTCATTTTTCATGCATTACTTCCGCATAGTCTGTCAGCGTGTTTTTATACTAAAAAGCTCTGGAATTTAATGCAGCCGCAAAATGCATACGAGTAACACTCCACGTATATCGGTGTACTTTCATTGTTGCACAATCTATTGCGGAGTTTATCATTTTCCTTTGACCTAGGCACTGTGTATAGATACTATCGGGGAAATTGCTCTCACCGTTCCAGCGGCAACTAATTCAATTTCCACGCTGCATACCGTCTATAGACGGGTGTTGTATAGACCGCTATATATAACCGCCACGTTGTGACTAAATGACTGACATTCGATAAGACGTTAAGTAAAGCTTGAAACAGATAATTAAATAAGAGGCAAATGACTTCAGGTCAGCAGCAAGATAATGAAGATAGATAATAATCGATTGGATATATCTTTCAGAACGCAGTACAAATATTTCTAACTGCTTTTATGATTTTTCGTTACACAAGGTTCTTTATTATATCGCTGCTAAAATTTATTATTAAGCCGTGAAATTTTTTTACACGCAGTACATATCACAATCATTTTATTCGGAAATTTTATTCACAACTTCTATAATAAAGAGGAATAAGAAAAAGCCCTCTTCGTGATCATATAATTAATTTCTCAGGATGTGAGGAAAATTATTATACCGCAATGCGGATGAAGCACACCGAGCAAAGACAAAGGGGCAATACCTATAACAGTATTATACTACAGTGACAATCGCCGTAAGGCAGTCACAAACGAGCTCGGTAGGCCGTACGAGCGCAGACACATCAGTATCCATTATTTGCAACGAGATGCATTGTTACACCACGCCCTACAGCGTATGCAGATACCATCGTCGAAATTTCTATTAGCGTTTCTCCGACTATTAATCCGATTTCCCGCGTCGTTCGTTCAGGCACCATTTTACATTTGTCAGACTCGTTTAGATCGAGACGAGACTACGCGAGGCTACGGAGCGGGACAGGCAGACGCCACGCTGATTTATTTGCGAATTCGTCGCGCGATGTCATCTGCGAAATTACGATGACGTAACGATATCTCGATACGATCCGAAAGAATCGTCGGACAACGGGCGGACATTACGATGCAAATTAGAGAGGACACTATTGCCAGCTAGCATCGTGTGCTGGATTAGCCCCGTGTACGTCGCATCAACCCTCACGAGCTCCTATCGTTATCAGCTGCCCTACCACGCGGCGTATCAGAGGGTTCCGTGCCCTTCCTCGTGTGTAGATATTATCGCGGAAATTGCTCTTACCGTTTCTCCAGTTGCTAATCCAATTCCCATGCAACGTGAGCTTCCTCCTCAAGCCAGTCGCAAGTACTGCTCTGCAACCAAGGCTTAGACGACTGATTCCAGATAAGAAGTTGATGACCGACTTAGAATAGAAGAGTATGAGTTCGAGGCTGTCGTCGTAGAGTCGCAGATGTCATGCGGAAGATTTTTGCGATCAGGCGCAAATGAATTGATCTTGTTCTCTAAATGGCAAAGAGATCGTTATACAAGTTATTTGGAAAAATTTTTATAATTTTTAGGATTTACAAAAAGACAAATGAGCAACATAAATCAGTAAAAAATTTGACAACATTTGTGTGCAAATAGGTATTAATAATAATTTATATAACAGTCACTTGGTTACTTCAATTATTAATCATTATAATATTAACCTTGTTGAATAGAAAATATCTTTAAAGAACACGCCAATTTGTAATTGCTTTACCATATAATAAATTTATGTATTATACTTTTTATACATTTTTAAAAATATTTTTCATCTTCCTAAAAGATGTATTAATCGGCATATTTTTCACAATTGAATTCGAATGCTGTTCGTTGAAATCGTCTTCGTCATGCCTATCAATAAAAGTATTTCGCATCTCGGAGATGCATCTCGGTTCCCAACGAATATTTTTGTCGCCGAACGAAATATCCTTGCTCATCCTTGCGCGAAATACTGTCGCATCAAAATATATTCCCGTGAAATATATTCTACGGCAAATCTTTCTTTACAGAAAAATACTATTACCGTGGGATATGAAGATTCACGCATTTTGCAGCGTCGCTGTTTAAACCCACTTGCACGATTTTATCGTTAGAAACAGCAACAATGTTGCTATTCATAAATCTAATAACAATCTTGTGTCCTGAGATGAGAAGACTATTTTATATAGAAAATTATCTTCCCCGTTTACTTGCGGTGCGCTGAAACTTTCACATACAATAAGCGCCAATCATGGCGGATCAATATTGCGCGGAAACCTTTCAGTACGGAACATTATCGCCCGTAGAACAAAATCTTGCCTCGATGGATATTCGAGAGGGATCGGCCTTCTTGAGTTTACCCATATAATAGCGTTCCGCCGCAAGGTATCTAATTTCCGTCACATGCAAGATGCCGTTTCTTTACTTTGTATACGTAGTCTTTACATTAGGACGATCTTACACGACGTCCTCTCTCCTTCATTCGTTTAATCACGATACGTTACTTCCAAGTACATGCACTTACCTCGCGATTTTCGTCTTCTCATTTTGCGAGGTTTAACATTCTCAGTATGTCTAATCCTTTTTAATTAAAGGCTGCGTGCGACAGATATTCTAAACCACATTTTGAGATAACTTTAGTTTTAATATCAAAACTGTATTATCTTATAATTAAAAAAGAAGTAACAGGAAAGGTTAGAGTAGAGGAAAAGTTACCGGATAATAGTTGTGAAAGAAAATAGTTTTTTAATATGAATTATCTAAGATTTTTAATAGTTTGCCTATACGATTTTTCATTTTTTAGAACGGTTCCATAGAAATCCTAATTTTTATTTACAATTTATTTTTTATTTTATAGAATAAATGAACGATATTGATGTTATTCTTTCTTCTTTCCGTATTCGATGTTTTGGATGCATCGACGTGCATTTTTGAATCGTGCGAACTATCCGCATTGCTCAAGAGACACAAGTGTCTAACAGATTTTTCTGACATATTTGTTAGCCTGCCCACTAATTCCATCCTTTCTACGCCACAAATTCTTTGTATAAAAGTAATGCTTGTCCGTTGTGATATTAAAATTCGTCGCACGCGTGTCGAATGTTCACACGACGGTCAAGCGCTTTTAAAGTGCACTCAAGTTCCTGTTCTACGAATCGATCAAGCTATTGATCGATTTAACAATGGAGGCACTAGAAACTCTTTGACGCTTGATAAAATAAACTTCTTCGAGTAACATATTTTATTCTAAAATATTTCAAATTAAAACTTTATTTCTACTTGCTTATGATCTCTTTATCCAAATATACAGATGATTTTGTGCAACAAAAGACAATGCAAATAAAAAGTTATTAGATATTTAAAACGATTAAAAGTATTATATTATTTCAAATAAATCTAGTATAAAGGCACTTTAAGTAAAAAATGGGAGTCACAAAATTATTAATGATTAATAAATACGTAACTATGCAAGTGGGTGTAATTTGGAAATTCTAATCACGTCGATTGTGCAACATACTTGCTTTAGGCAAAAACGTCGATAACCAAGGTGCGTCAGGATTGCGGGGGAAACTCGAGGTGAAGGTCTAGGGTACGTCAGTTTGCGGCTACGAACCCGGACTTATAATAGATGCACATGGCGTATTGCCAACGGTGAGGCGCCACAATATTGCCGCTTAGTCACCTCGGACCAGACTACGCTTTGTCCGCCACGCTGTCGCGCGCCGCGACGACGATGCAATAAATACCAGAAACCACCGCGGAAAATCTGAATATTTATGAGAGAATTCGGTAGGACGTCGCACTTTTCGCGCTCCTTGTTACTCCTTTTTCAGAGGACCCACGTGTAAGACGATAAATAAGTTATCTTGTCGCGTACTCCTTCGCTAAGTATCAACTTCCAGCTTAGTCCCACCTATCTCGCATAGATCTTCAACTCCAATATTGTTAAAACAGGGATAGATAATATATTATGTTGTTATGAAAATAGAAATATGATAAACAGTAACATCATTCGGCAATTTCTATATTATAACAATTTTCATTAACTATCAATGATTTAGGGTAGATGTACCGGTTGTGGCCACTGCACCAGTTTTGGCCATTTGCGCGATTTTCTTAATTTTTTTACTTTCAAATTGGCTGTAGTGCGTAACAATCGAAAGAACTTCATTCTGCAAGCATTTTGTTGATCATGCAGACAGGCAGATTAGATTAAATTTATTCTTTATATGGCAAATAACTGTGTGGCCACAAATGGCCTTAATGTGGCCACAAATGGCCTTAATGTGGCCACAAATGGTGCATCTACCCTACAATCATTTATCAGAAATTGACCTTTTTTTATCTGAAGTGCAATGTAATCTATTCTTTATAATTGCTATTGTAGAAAACATCTATATATTTTATAATATAACAGCAAAATTTTGCAGTCTTTGTCAATAACGATTATGCATGTGTGCGTGCGGTTTTCCTGAACACATCGTACTTTTACAACGATTGTTTGTGTTGCTAGGATCTTCGTGATAGGCTGGACAAGCACGGAAACTTATACGTTAAACTGTGATACAAACTGTATATAAGCTGCTTATAAGATTCGTATACGATGTGCTAAGTCTCTTAGCGTAGTCTGTAACTACGTCGGCTCAAGGAAACTTCTGTGTATGAAAGTCTTATATGTTACTGTCCGCTCCTTGTCTTTTCCCATGTAATGCTCTTACATCTGAGCTAAAGCAACGTTACATAAACGTAAGAAAAAGATATCACAAAGATGCCACATAGATGTTAATTTAAACAAAGCTAATGGAAATGATCTTATCCGATGACGTTCTTTTAAATCAATCTCTCAATCTCTCTATTTAAAGATTTGGTCAGAAAACACAGTTTATTATTTCCAACGAAACTCGAAATACCGAACGGCTAAAGTCCAAATGAGGAAGAGCTAAATTTAATGGATTCATCTTGTAGAGGTCGACTAATACAGTTTTCATTGCAACGTATGAAACTGAATATGCTTTCGTTCAGAGAGAGATAAGTTAACTGAGTAATATTTTATTACTTAGTTAATTGAAAACATTTTAAGATGTTGTAATCTTTCAAACTCTCCGTTTACCTGCACCTGGCTAGACTCATCTTGAATTGCAGTCTTTGTTCGGCGAATAAAAGCGTCTTCGCAGGTAGAATTCCAAGAAAAGCTAAAGCTGCCTCACAGAATCACTTTTCAAGGTCCTGATTGAATATTTCTAAAAACGCTTTTCTCTTTTCCTTATTTCGCATTTGCCATTCGCGCATATAAATTTAACAAATGATTCACGCTCGGTAACAATTATAAAGAAAAGGTGCATTGAGAAAAGCAGAGAGAACGCGACCTCTCGCGACGAATTGCAAGTCAAACAGCTAATTGCCAAATGGTCCTCGAGTTGTGCGTACAGCCAGGAGAACATCGGACGGCGCCAGACAATTAGCTTAGTAAATTCCACGAAGAAGTTCTTCGCCAGGACGCACGACGCGAGGAACTGCGAGGAAAGGGCCGAGAACGAGAGAGAATGGGGACGACGCCGGCATGGCCGAGTTAACTTTAATTGCCCGGTTGGCCACATAATAAATGACACTGCAGATGCCGTGGCGAGAAATTATTTCGGCCTCGGTCTCCGCAGGCCCGACGATTTTGGGCGCAAAGGCCTACAGGCCCCGTGCTATCGACGGACCCCGCCAATTAGTTCACGTCCAGGTGCACAATCCGTCACCGGTCTGCGTCATTCCTGACGAAAGTCGAGGAACCTTTTTCGAGGCGCGATTTATCACGGGAATAAAATAGAGAACCTATAATAAGAATCGCGAAATGACGTCTAAGTAAAGTTACTCGGTGCCCGCGTTTCAGGAAGTAACGTTGCGAAGGCAGAAATTCCGAGAGGGACAATAAGATCATTACGAATTCTTGTCTTTCCTCCTGTACCTTTGGATCGAACGAAATGTCCCTTATATGATACACGAAAAAATATGCGCCACTTCGATTCTAAGCTAGAATAAAATTACGAAATTTCCTTCACGTGGACGAAGTATTGGTTGCATTCCAGTTTATGTGTCCCACGTCAGCGGCACGTCTCGTTTTTTCCTATCCTCCTTTCGCGGAATTAATATAATTCCGCTTAAGGCAGTCTGTTCCGCTGAAACACGGCGGAACCAATTAGAATCGAAGGATGCTATTTCGCGACTCTTATTAGAGAGTGTCTAGAATTAAGTTCTCGGGTTCTCCGTCCGGAGCTTCCAGCGCTCGCTTCTTTCTCGTTTTTCATATTTTCCTTATTCGTCGTAATTTTATTTACGACAGAACGGAACCGTGTTCGCGTCACTTGCCGGCGTGTCAGCGCGTACTTCCTGTGGTACTTCGCTGAGCGAATTATTGCGGCAGACTTGAAAAACTCGTCGCGCGTAAAGACCGACTCTCTTTCCTGACTTTTTAGCGATATATAAATGCACCCTTTCGATTATTTTTTATATGTTACTTGCAGACCGGACAATGAAATATAGAACGGTCTTTATATAAGATGCGCAGAATATTTTCTCGTTAATAGCTGAATCGCAAACGTTTTATTATACTCTGTTTTTATATTTAAAAAATCCAATGATTTTGAAGATTTTTATATATTAGGAGTTTTCGACTTTTAAAATATTTTAAACAAAAAAGATCCATTTATAATTTTATGTGCCTTTCAAAATACGAAAAGAGAAGACTCAGAATACACTCATATATAAAATAGATATTTGGCATATACGGCAAAATTACGAAATTTTATCCTAAAATCTGACACGGATTGTATATCATACAAAGTGAGACTTAGATTTATTTGTATAAAGAAAAAATTCTAGCGCTTTAAAATTAAAACTTTTAAATTACTGTACTACAAATTAATTTAATCACTCAAAGTACTATCGCGCGCCTTTTTCTATTAGTTTAATTTTGTAATCTTGCTTCCCGAGTTTCACGCAACGACATTTGATGTTGTTTATGTGAAAGCTGCGTAAACGCGCGATTATAAAATTTTCCAAGCACGGTTTGCCGCTTTTGCTCTAAAGTTCGCTCTTTTTAAATCCCAGCTAAACACACGCGAAGTATTATATTTAGCGTGCCACGCGTATCAGTTCAGACGTATTAAATAACTCCGTCCTTGCGTGCCCATGCGCGCGGAGATCTCATTGTATAATCAAATTACTGTCTTACTCTCGTACTTTTTATGTAACCAGAATGCGAAGTGCGTGCGTGCGTACATGCGTGCGTGTGTACGCTGAAATAAATCTGGTTCACCAACAAGATTGCCTCGCTCGTTACACCGATCTTTTCACACTGATTTCGCGCAGATGCACGCGAGAACGGCGCGAGAACGCAACGCGTTTTAGCGTTCTGAATAATTACGTTTTCATTGAACTCAATAATTCCTCATTAGCATGAACGTTATTAGAGATGCTTTATGTCGGGCACAATTCACGTCGCGGATGATGCAGTATTCATACCACCCGTTTATCATATAACGTATACATATACGGATAATCAAATGAACGCGCGAGAATTGTAATACATTTTAACTCTGGCTGATAATCACGGCAATTATTTTTCGTGTAAAATGCAGCAGGTCGCTATGCGTAAACTAAACACGATGATGTAACATAATGACACTGTACAAATGGAGTCCATATTCATTTAAACATTATCTGTCATTAATCTGTTGAGTTATTTGATTTCTTTCGTAATAAAGTCCGATACAGAATGATACAAAATACCGGCGCTTTATCTTCAAGTGATTTAGTTTGAGTTTTCGCCGTGATTGCACGCTTTATCAACGATAATTTTTTACATTCACATTATCTCTCTTTCTCTAAATGATTAAGGACAAAGGATCGCGACTCAGCTTTTTCCGGCATTTTCATCGGTTCGATCATTCCACTTTCCTTCGTCACGGATGCAAGTAAGACCCTAACTTCTTTTTTCTCTCTCTCTTTCTCTCTCTCTTTCTCTTCCATTCGCGCTCCGCTTTTACGTGTCGGCCTTTTTCCTTATCCTGCTCTCGGAACAAGGGACGCTTAAAGCACTTTCATAGGGAGACGACTAATTAGAGCGATTTAGCGTTCGTCGACGACGTTTATTTGGAATGCAAATGCCATCGTGGGACCGACCGACCGTCCTTCTCCTCCGTTTTTCCGCTCTTTCTGCTCTTTCTCTCTCTCTCTCTCTCTCTCTCTCTCGTATCGCCGACTGATAAATGCCCGGAGAATTTTATCGCGACGGTGGTTACCGCGCCTTGTCCAAGGATGAAAATTGAAAGGGCTGAGAGAGCACGCCATTTGTACTTAGCGATTGTCTCATATCTCTCTGTTCGTACGCTCTGGCGCAAGTGTCAGAAAAAAGTACGACGGATGAAATTATTTTACTATAAAGGAATTATTTTATTTTCATTATTTTGTCGACTTAGACTTTTTTTGCCATTTTTAAATAACCATATAAGATATTTTTTGGATAATATTTAACAACCTCTACGAATTTATTGATCAGTTCGAAACAAGGTTTTTTTGCAACAAAAGTATAATCAAAATCCATTTTTCTGACTTGTTCATTTTCATTATTAACGCTTTTGTGCAACTGATAATTTTTTCACCTTTCTAAAACTGAAATAAAAATAAAAATTGTAAAATTTGTAAAATATTATGTTATTACATCAGAAAATTGTGACGAACTACACATCTACTGAATGTGTTAATTACCTTCGTAATTAAATCTCAAATTTTATAAATCTTCTAATATAATGTTTTTTGAAAATTAAATGTAGAACCAGCTTTTACATCCAAAATAGTATCAGTTAGGATATAATTCCGTATTTCTTTCTTCTTTGTTTCTAGAATTTGTCTTAAGAAGAATTTAATATATTGAATTTTCAAACTGCTATTTCTAATTCTGCCTTTTAATTCCAATGCGGAAAAGCACAAATAGAGTCAAGGGAAAGAGTTAATTCTTTTAATACTCTGCCGGGTTTCTCTCAATTGGAGAATAAACTGGATTCTTGTCTCAATGATAAACCACCACGTACATTAGTCACGAATCAAAAGACAAAATTAAAGTAGTCATAATTTGATTGCGCTTGATCTGATTATAACAGCATGTTTCTGAAATACACACGAAGAGTATAGACGATAATACGATAAATACATCTCGTGCGACCATAAAATTCTATGCGTACAATTATGCTTACTACTTCTCTATCCATTCGCAAATAGCCGCTCATGTGGAGTTTTTTCCCTCATACAGGGAATATCACTTTTAGCCGTAATTACGGCAGTAAAAACAACTTGGACGTGCACTTTTATATTATGAACCGTGCATTGCATTGAATAATATTCATGAATGAATATTGTATAATTTGAATTTACATCGTAAAAATGCGTAAAAATGAATATATTAGTAGATCTTACGACGTTTCCTATTTTGTTCTATGATTAGAACTAAATATTGTTTGTCACAAGTTAATCACTGCTAACAACAGAAAATTATTCAAAAATTGGACGATCGAAAAATGTTTATCGATAATTAAAACTATCATGCACCGTCACTTTAACTTTTAAATTTTGATTTTTCTAATTGACTGTTTTAGACAAATTAAACTATAATTTTTAATTAACCTTGTTAATTAGATAAATATGCCTAGCGCTACACATATATTTTTCTTTTCTTGCGTTCCTTTGCTGGTGACGTACAATAGGTTCATTAACTTCAGTGGATTAGTATTGTTTGTCGTATAATATCCTTCCACGCGGAAGATGAATTTTTCACTTTAATTAATTAAAGATGGGCGCCTCTTTTGTGAATTCTTTAATAGAGACTTTTATAAATATCATCTTTTCAGCTTCTGGCACATTATGAACGCTCCTGTAATTTAGTGACAATAAATGAAAAGATAACTAAAAATATTTTTTTAATAAGGAGCAACAAAATCTAACATGCATACATATATTATAATGAGTTTTGAAATTTAAGGATATGTAAAGATTTATGAATAGCAAATTTCTTTTCCGAAGATGGGATACTTTTGCAAATGATTATATTATAGACATTAATCTATAAATATCTATATATAATTTTCTAATATAAATCGCAAAATGAGTAGATCTACAACGAGTAACATTATTATTTAATTCAGGAAATTAATAATCAATAATACATGGATCTAAAGAAATATACACGATTGATAAAGTAATTATATGGGATGTTAAAAAGAGCAACTACCGAAATACATTATTACTGGAACAAAATAAAATATTACGCAGATTTCTTTTACTGTATAGTTACCATAAGTAAGTTTATAAATTAATATATAAAGCAATTATCTGAATAACTCGCGCATGCGAGTGACGAACAATGATGAATGAGCATCTTAATTTAATGTCTTCTGTTCTGATTTCAGAAAATATGTGTCTTCCAAAAGTCTCTCGAGGATCTCTCCTCGCGGATGGCCGCGGCCGAGGCGATGCAGAGCGGCTGGCAGAATCCAAACGACACCAACGAAGCGACGGAGCTGCTCGAACAGTTGCAGAAATTCGGCGAACGACTGGTACCAATCCAGAGGAACATCGAGGACGCGAACGACCAAGCGAGCATCTTCGCATCGAGCAGCGTCATCGTTTCTCACGCTTTACTGGCGAAACTTGAAGATCTGAACACCAGGTATGGATTTGATACGACCGCGTAAAAATTTATCGTGCGACTTCTGACCGAGTTGTAGACGAAACTCGTATATCAGCGGTGTACACGATGTCACGGAACGAAAGAATTTAATGACGAATCCTTCGAGCAATCTGGAAGATTTTTTACACATTACGATCCTATCTGAATAATAACGGGCAAGAATACACCTATCAAATTGAGGGGCCCCGGAAATAACATTCTCCCCTAATAACGAAAACCGCGAAATTCGCGCGAAATATCCTCTTTACGACCATCCATTTGAGACGCTTCCTTTCCTACGTCGCAAGTATCGCCAGGATGGAATTGGAGAACTTAAAATTCGCCCGGCGCTGCGGGGCTTATTTTTACAGCGTGTCTCGCGACGGGCTTTGAATCCGGGACGCAACGACGTTAACTTTTTCGTGTGTTTTCGCAGGTGGAAGGTGCTGCAAGTCGCGGTTGACGAGCGTTACAAGTTGCTAAGCGGATTCGGGAAGGATGGCAGCACTCCGGGTAGTCAGGCTTTCCTCGCGAGCAGCGTAGAACCACCATGGGAGAGAGCCCTCACACCCGCCAAAGTGCCTTACTATATCAAGTAATCGATCTTCCTTGCACCATCCGCACAGTCGCCTCGAGTTTCCCGAACGGTTATTTCTGAGTCGATCGAGAGCTTTTACTGACATGGCCGAATCTTATGCTTCTAATAGGAATATTCGTATTTATTTGAATATCTAAATAGCAACGAATATCCCATTTTAATTCGAATATCTAAACGAATCTAATAAATTTGGATATTTAAAAGAAAATTTTTGTATTTCTTTAAATATCTAAATAACAACGAATATTCAATTTTAATTCGAATATCTAAACGAATCTAATATAAATTTGGAATTTACAAGAAATTTTGTATTTCTTCAAATATCTAAATAACAACGAATGCCTAATTAATTCTAATAAGTATGAATATCTAGAAAAAAAATTTTTTTATATATCAAGTTCAGTTGCAATTTATTATATAAGATATAACTTAAATATATGTCAAAGATTTTTTTCAGTTTGAACATATTCAAACGTATAAGAGATTATTCCATTTGCATATTACATTTCTCCATGTACATAGAGTTAAGTATATAGATCTAAGTCAAATCTGTTACAGCCATCAATTGGAGACTACGCATTGGGATCACCCGAAAATGATAGAACTGATGTCTTCGCTCGCGGATCTAAACGAAGTTCGTTTTTCCGCATATCGAACCGCCATGAAACTGCGCACCGTTCAGAAGCGACTGTGCCGTGAGTATTTTCGCATCTCTGGTGATCAAAATTAATTGTCCTATTGCTGCTTGATTGCTGCTATTTAGACGCACATTTGGCAAACTGATCGATGCCATGAGCATTTCTTCATTTTATCTCCTATTATTCCTTTATTTTATTTCCTAACGTCGATATCTTTAAAATAAAAATTTACGGAATAAATAACTGTTTTATATTTACGTACTTTGTTATTTTTAGTGGACATGTTGAGCCTTTCCACCGCGTTGGAACAGTTTGATTCACACGGGCTTCGGGCACAGAATGACAAACTGATCGACATCCCAGATATGGTAACAGTACTGACATCGCTGTACGAAGTGATCGCAGCAGACAATCCAACGCAGGTGTCCGTACCGCTATGCATTGACCTAGCCATCAATTGGCTGCTCAATGTATACGATAGGTATACTAAGTGAATATATTTTATAACTATTAAATTATCGATGTATTCCTGTTATTATTCATGTTTGATTCACATCCAACACATACACGCGTTTTTTTATATTTAGTTTACACAAGATCGTTCAATTTTTAAGCTTCATTAGCAATCCTTAAGACGGTATGCTTAGCATTATCATATAATTCCTTCGCTATAATTTTCAGCCAACGAACCGGCCAAATCCGAGTACTTTCGTTCAAAGTCGGTTTGGTTTTGTTGTGTAAGGGGCATTTGGAAGAGAAGTATAGATGTAAGTAACATGTGAAGAGTTTTCTTCTGATAAATTAGTTAAATGCATTTAAGGTATATTTAACGGGAATCTTTTGTGTTATTCGCAGATCTGTTCCGTTTGATTGCGGATCCCAATAGGCTGGTAGATCAACGAAAATTGGGACTTCTGTTGCACGATTGCATACAAGTGCCGAGACAATTGGGCGAAGTCGCGGCATTCGGAGGTTCGAATATCGAGCCCAGTGTTCGCAGCTGCTTCGAGAAGGCGGGGAAAGATAAGAACGAGATAGAAGCCGTGCACTTTTTGAGCTGGCTGCAGCAGGAGCCACAGAGCATGGTCTGGCTGCCGGTATTGCATAGACTATCCGCAGCGGAGACCGCTAAACACCAAGCCAAATGCAATATATGCAAGGAGTATCCTATCATAGGATTCAGGTGAGACTACATTTCATTGATCAGAAAAATCAATATATATATATAAAATTTGCAAAATGTATATTGACATAAAACAAATATCTGGATTTCAGATACCGTTGCTTGAAATGCTTCAATTTTGATATGTGTCAGAATTGTTTCTTCTCAGGACGCAAAGCAAAGAATCATAAGCTGACGCATCCGATGCAAGAATATTGCACGGCGGTAAGACGTTTATCTTGATTTCCTTAAGTATTATTAAAGGAAACGATTTTTATATGTAAAACGACACGTTTGTTACTTTATAGACAACCTCTGGTGAAGACGTGCGCGACTTCACGCGAGCGTTGCGCAACAAATTCAAGTCCAAACGATACTTCAAAAAACATCCTAGAGTTGGCTATTTGCCTGTGCAAACTGTCCTGGAAGGAGACGCACTGGAAAGCCCAGCGCCATCGCCTCAACACAGCTCGCTCAGCCAAGATATGCACTCTCGTTTGGAAATGTACGCCTCTCGACTCGCTGAAGTCGAGCTATCGCGTACGAGAAGTAACTCCACGCCGGACAGCGACGATGAACATCAGCTGATAGCGCACTACTGTCAGAGCCTGAACGGTGGCGACAACATTAACGTACCCAGAAGTCCGGTCCAAGTCATGGCCGCAATCGATGCCGAGCAGAGAGAGGAGCTCGAGGCGATGATACGTGAATTGGAAGAGGAAAACGCAACATTGCAAGCAGAATACGAGAGATTACGTTCGAAACAAACTCCAGGTTCGACGCCAGAGGATGGTCACAGTACTAGGCAGCCTGATTGCGATATGATTGCGGAAGCTAAGCTGCTGAGGCAGCATAAAGGAAGATTAGAAGCGCGCATGCAATTACTCGAGGACCACAATCGTCAATTGGAGGCGCAATTGCAGAGACTTAGACAGCTTCTAGATGAGGTACGCCGAAGAATGTGGCATTTCAAATAGTTGTTCTTTTTTATGATTCGGCAAGAAGTGATAAAATTGGTCAATCTGATTATCTTTTTCTTTTTAGCCAAATGCTTCTTCACCATCGAAGACCGGAACTTTACAAACCCGAAGTGTGACGGCATCACAATTGGCAACTGACTCTCCGGCAAAAATGAATGGCCATTATCATGATTCTCCAGGTACATTCTAATTTAACAAATAGCTTTAAATTTAATAAATAAACTAAGAATAAATAACTAAACTAAGAATTTAATAAAGAACTAACTTTTGATTATAACTCTTGGGAAACAAACGAACGATAATATCTGAAGCGATATATTAGGTATCTCAATTAGGAATCACTATTAATCCATTCAATCAATCGAACTGTAATAACTATCATATACATTTGTAACTTATATGCAACAACCCCGAATCTAATGCCTTTCGATTGGTATTACACTAACTGCATATTGATACAATAGGGATTCAATGATTTCAATTACAGGTAGATATGCATGTCAAATAATGATGAATTTCATTCATTTAAATTGCTTTCTGTACTTCAAGAAAAGTTCTGTCTTTTTTAATATAATAAAATATATAATGAATTAATAAAGTCATAAAAGAAATCAGCTACTTCATGAAATTCAGTCATTCAAAATGTTAGCTTACAAGTAATGTTAATGATAATTAAAATATTATAAAGTTAAAATATTATAAATCTTTTATACTTTGTCATCGGTATGTGAAGAATTGTGAAAAGAATCCCTATTGTTTATATTCATATCTGTATATATATACATATATAATCAGACGCTGTGGAAATTAGATAAGCTTATTGCTATTGGGTATATGGACATAGGTGGAGGAAGCTCAAACGAAGGCAGAGTCAGCAGTTTAGAGAGGCCACCGCCGCCGCCGCATTCTCACAGCGTTACCCACAATGTGGGTAATCTGTTGCACATGGCAGGTTCGTTTAATTTATGTGAATTTGATCGTGTGTCAATTATGTAGTATAATCAACCTATATTACGCCCAACCTCCATGATGCACGTGACATTTCTGCTTGACATAACAAAAATAACATTGCCTTCCTGTTTTCACGCTACAGAATGGATGTAAGGTGAGATCACTGTGCTTCTCCCTAGGAGCTAAAAATCGCCTAAATACATCGAATACTGAATTACTAAGTTACTTAATACGCAACGGATGACATTATCGGCAATCTAACGATAATTGAATGTGGGAATCTTTAGCGTTGATTACGTATGCCCAAACCCTTCTTTTCGACTCGT
Source organism: Aphaenogaster ashmeadi (assembly GCA_003063805.1). Lineage (NCBI taxonomy): Eukaryota > Metazoa > Arthropoda > Insecta > Hymenoptera > Formicidae > Aphaenogaster > Aphaenogaster ashmeadi. The sequence continues at coordinate 70,208 of NJRQ01000321.1, forward strand.
CCCACGCTTGTCTCCAGGGGCGTAGCCAGGATTTTATATTTCGGGGGATTTTTAAAAAATTAAAATCACAGAACAACTCATAACTTTTTTAATTAAATAAGATAACAATATTCGTTCAGGATATTTTCTTTAGACCTTAAAGCATTTACCATTTCATTTCTCTCTCGGCTTTCAACCTTTCATTTTCATATTTTCATATTTGGTTCCAAAATTTCGGGGGGGGGATTATAAATCCCCCCTAATCCCCCCCTGGCTACGCCACTGCTTGTCTCTTCCTTTCTGTATATACCGGAATGTATGCACGTTGATTGTCTAATTAATTATAAAATTATGAGTTTAACAGCATACGAATTCTGGACCTCGGGAGCAACGGCGGATGAAATAGACAGATGTTAAAGATTTCTCTGTTCATTTCAGGGGACTTAGGAAAAGCTGTGGGCGAATTGGTAACAGTCATGACCGAGGACACGTCGAAGACGAACGGGCAACGGGCGCCGCCGCCGGCATTCAAATAACAATTGTATCGTGACGTTCGTTCCGATAGAAACTATAAGTCGGCTAGATCGATGCTAGATCCATTCGATATCCACGTTGCAAACGTTAAATCGTAATTATTGACCAATAATAAGTCTGGCTCTAAACGCATATCAGAGACGAATACATGGTATATCTGCCGCGCAAATGCAGGGTCAGGGGACTCGCCACTCATGGTGGTTTTGGGTATTTTATAAGTTTTGATATACGTCGTTGTATAGCTGAATTATATCGATAAGACGATTATGGTTTGGCTTTTGGCAGTCCCCTGAGAGTAACTTTACTACATATTGACACGTCATATCATGAAAACTAATCATACTGAGAAATCAATTGTTATGCTTGCTAGCTAAACTATACAAACGAATAAGAGATATGAGTATAAAGAATACACGAAAGGAAATATCATTAACAATGCATGCAAAAGCAATGTATCAAATCACATAATCTATTATAGAATGTAGCTTATATTTACATACCCATTCTGTTCACTGCCACGGGCTCTTCCTCGACGTAACTTACACGATGTACATGTTGCGATTCTAGACGACGACACATAATGGGAAATAGACAGTATCCATACCTGACCTTCTTGTATTCGGCGCTCTTGAATTTTACATCGATAATCACGAGGCAAAGAGAATCTTTTATAATGAAACAGCGACGCGCATTATACGACTTTGGGGTTTATTTTTTATCCAGTTACATGATTTTTTCAGATTTTCTAAATGAATTTAAACGGCAATGTCTTGTATTATTTTTTAAGCCTGCCGGATGTTATTATATCTAAGAGTATATTGATAAGTACCTAATCGATAAACTGTAGGCTGTATTCTGATATGTAATAAAGTTGTCTAGAAAATACATTCACCGCGATATTATTGAAATGTGAGCTCGCCGTGGTTCTGTTACTAATCAGTCTGCGATCCGCTTTCTCGCGCGAATGATTTTTCTATTTCGAATGAATTAAATGCGCAGCATATTGTTTTTTTACACATATCACACGGATGCCATATGTTAATAATGCTATTGTATCACTTCTGATGAGGTTGCTGTTTGCGAAATGTAAAAACATATCTACGAGGAAACTATCATATTTTACCAATTCGATAAACATTGCGAACGAATGTAATGAATTGTTATTCACCGTCGTTAGGTCACAAGGAGATTGATTTCACCTGACAGAGTGTAAAACGATCGAATATGTTTCCAAGCTCCGTCTGTAGTTTGTTGAAAGATTGTTGGTTTTGCGATTTCATACATTAAAATATAACGCATTAAAATTTAGAGGATTAGGCATATAAAAATAAAGTTATATACTGCGTACAACATCAAACAGGTAACTACGTTACTTGTAATATATTGTAATATGACTGAAATGATATGGGACAAAATGCTTAAATAAAAATAATATGAACATAAATTTTCTCCTTGTATATTTTTTCTCTAAATATATATGATTGCTTCTTAAGCACATGTTAATATAACAAATCTTGAATTTTATATTCACACATTATCGGAATTTACAAATGTAAACTAATGCCAAGAGGTAGATATTCATAGCCTCTTAGATTGAACTTTTATGTTCTGTTATACTAATTAATTAATTTTCATATACGTACATATATTTTGTATGTATTTTAGCTTTTGTCCAAATTGTCGTATGGAAAAATTAAATATGAAGAAATAGATCAGGAAGAAATAAATTATATATTATTCGCAAATTTTCATGTAATGAGAAATAAGAAAAATAAAAATAAAATGTTATCTTACAATTATCTTACTTATTCATTTAGTATTTTACATACCGATCTACACCGATTGATCAGAAATTTGTTTGCTTCTTTCCCTGAACATTTTTCGTGCATTTGAAGAAGTCAAACTATTAGACAAATATTCCTCTCTTAGAAAATTAACATCTGTCTTTTGTTTAATATAAAATAATGGGATAATTAAAAAAATAGCTCTTAAGATTTCTAAGAGATCATATTGCTAAATATATCAAGATATATAAACAGATACTAAATTTTAGATTCATAAAAACCAAATAAATATTCAAACATCTAGATTTTTAACTAATAGTATTTATATTTTAATTACGACATTATTATTATTACATTTCTCTCTATAATGAAATAAAAATGATGTATAATAAATGCTTGAAGCTAAAAATTTCTTGCATCAATACGAAAAGGCTGTGAGCTGAATATAGGTCAACACGAAAACAAAATTCTCGGTCAGATCATCTCCACAAGGTGCAAGGACGTTACCTGAACTGGTATTTATTCGATCCGGTTTTAATCATCCTTCGAAGGAAATCGTAAGTGAACCGGTAAGCAAAAAAGCGTACGACGAATGCTGACTTGACTCAGCACCAGCACACACGTGTAACAGTTTTATTCACAGAATCATTTAAGACAAAAATCTACCTCATTTCAATGCTTTCCTATTTTGTAAAAAATCATTTTTGTGTAAAATTTTTTATGCAATAAATAATGCTATATATAAATATAAAGAAGTATTATTTCTGAACTAATGAATTTTGTTATTTTAAAACGTTATACACATGTATCTATAGAATTAATTTAAATTGATTGATAAATTTTTGAAAAAAATATTTGGAATAATATGTAATCTTTTAGAAATAGAAGATAAATTTTAGCATTCTTAAATCGCATAAAATTTCCGTTAGTTCGAATATGTTTCGCTAATACTGTCAGCAGTTTAACGCAAAGATCATAAAAGAACTTAAAAAATTTACATGTGATTCTTGCTTATATAATACTTTAATAATGACATCAGATAGTGTTTTAATGGATTTTTAATTTTAGTTTTATCATCTCACATCAAATGTACGTGTTGAATATTATTTCGTTCGCACCGTCTATTCGATCGCAAAATTCTTTAAAAAGAACGATCCAGGCCTTTGCCCTTTCTTTGCGTGCGACTATCGCGAATCGCGTGAGCACACGTGCGGTATGTCTGTAAATGCTGCAAGAAATACTCAGAATCCCAATATTCTTACTACTTGCTTACTACTAATGTACGTGGCCGCATGATGCATCACATTATTTATACATTGTTTCAAGAACATAACACACGGGAGTAGAATTAATCTGCATCTTACGAATACTAGAGAAGATTTATGTCTCTTTACACAATTGTCAAGATACAAAATTGCGACATTCTCTGTTGCGAGTATTTTACGCGATATCTGATCATGACAAATGAAACATAAATTACGAATTTTTTATACATTCTCTCATTGCAGTATAAATTTTTTTATTATTTCAACATTGTATATAATTTCGTTTATAGGAAGTAAATATTAATAATTTTTTACAAGCATTCGCGGACAAGTTGCAAGAAATATTTATCTTTGGTAGTGAATAATAAAATGTTCTGTCAAAGCTGTATCTCGAGACACGTACGTATATCCGCTGAAGTTCCAATGCAGGCGATTGAGTCATCGATACGTGACATACGTATCAATGCGCGTAAACAGAAATTTAGTGCATACTGTCCGAAGGCCGATCGTAATCGATTTCAAATACAGCATACGTTTATTCAATATCGAACGCCAAACGACCAAGCATAATTATAGTTACGTTCATATATCATCAATGATCTAAACATAGACGAGTAATATTGTATGTAATATTGTATATACTTGTCGACGTATGTACAATAGTAATATCGTATATGCTTGTCTTTATATTGAAAAAAAGATGTTAAACTTATATATTCATCCATTCTTGTGAGCGAACATTCTAATGCTAAGATATTCGTCGAAAATTGTGAAAATAATATTTTAAGCCTACGAGAAATGGGAAAATAATGTTTTAAAACTACATTAGAGAAATAATATATTAAATACAAGATGCAATGTTTATAAAGAAGGTATAAAAAATTTCTTTAGACCTGTATAAAGTCAAGACTCGCGTCTTCTAATATTTCTTCTGTGTCGTGCGTAGACCGCAATTAAACGGCACGTTTTGAGCGAAACATGAGTAAAAGACGCAAACGCAAGGATATGTGATATCGGAAAGCGAGCCCAGATTTCTCTGGTTGGTTTTGCCACGTATACACAGGAGGAAGTTGTTATTAAGTAAATTCCTGGCATTCCTTTCGGTACGGCGCTGCTTTTCTCACGGAGCACCGAACGTCCTTACAAGCTAGGTAGAAATGCAAATAGACCAGAGCGCGGTCATAAAATGTGCAGGAGTTAGCAAGTATAACGTGCAATCTTTGAGAAAAAACAAAAATGGTAAGTCGGTAATGATAAGTAATTTGGTAATATTCCATCGAGTTCCTAAATTTCGCAAAGTTCCAAACGCTAAATGTTAATTTGTCCGAAAAATCCAATCTACGGATTAATCCTTAAAATCTGAAGTATCGCAATATTGTTAAATTATATAATGTTAACGTCAACATGAATCCGTTATTTCCAACGTTATATCTTTCGTGTAATAAATGTTTGAAATATTTTTCGAATCGAAAAACAATGTTTTCAATACCTTGTTGATTATAAAATGCAAGTTATGACACAGAGATTCCTATACAGCACAGAAATTGCAGCAACATTGCAGTAACATAACAATATTGCCGAAATGTTGCTGCAATGTTCTGTGCTGTATGGGTTGTTTTTGACGTGTGCGCTTCATTTTTCTCCGTTGTGATGCAACTGATATATAGTTAACCGAATTTATAATGGCTATTTTTTTATCATCCTATAATATAAACTCAGCCTACATGAACTGCCAGCGTGATACCAGTTTCGTTTACAGAACGAGTTCCCGTCGCGGAGCCCAACAATGAGGACCAGCCGGGTGAAGGCATACGGAGAAACCTATATAGCCTATACCCATCGAAGGTTCCATGACCCAGCGGGCACTTTTTTTACTCCATGTAGGAAGCCTGCACGAGGCCTCGGAGAAGGTCGTTCGTTCTTCGGCAATCGTGGCCGAAGTCGGAGTCGAGGGAGACGCGCGCGAGAGTTGGACAAAATCGAGGCCGCCTAAATTCAAGTAAAAACCGCATTTCACAGGCGAGTTTTTTAACATCATTTCTTAAATTTAAAGTAAAACCGAGTTCAATTTAAAAGTGATACTTCGAGATTAAATATATATAAAACTAAAATGAATATATAAACAATTAAGCATATATTTATTGCAAGAGAAAAGATAGAAGTAAAAAATGTTAGATGTATTTTCAGGCAAGAAAACCTTTACATTGTACTACTTAGATATTGCAACCTTTCTGATTTTGTAATTTTTACTTTAAATTGTATTCCTGAACGAATTACGACAGCTATGAAATTAAATGAGGATAAAAAATCAATCACGAGGACTAGAGGTTTTGAATTCTCAGACGGCATCAGGCCAGTTCCTGGAATTTAGACCCTGACGTCATCTCTAGCTTAGCTAGGGAAAAAAGTGCGAAAGATAATCTGAATTTTCGATTAGGTGCATTAAAGTAGCGAAATTTCTGAGCTGCATCGGGAATGCAAAGTTTCTTCCGTGTTGTTTAAACTATTTATCTAAGCCAACCCAGATAGCAAAGAAAATCCAAAAAGAATTCTTTTTAAATTCCCGAATTGTGAAATGAATTCTTTTTCCATCCCATTTCTGTTCTAAAAACACTCTTCAGAGTTCAAAAAGAATTCATTTTTATGTCACCAATTCTGAGCCCTTTTTCAGATACAAAAGGAATTTTTTTTATATTCTATATAAAAATACTATTGGAAAGGAATTCTTTTTGAATTCATAACAATCACCTGTGCTATCTGGGAATTTAGTAAGTACTTTCTGGCGAAGAGTTTAACGTCCATTTCCACCAATGTAGATTAAACTTTAATCTCGGTTTAACTTACTCTTTATCTTTTTCTAATTCTTAGAACCAGAAAAAGATAAAGAGTAAATTAAACCGAAATTAAAATTAATCTACTTTGTTGGAAATGGACGTAAGACATTAAAAAAAAGATACAAGTACAAAATGTCGCACCGGGCACCGAATAATATTCGAAGCAATTTTGACGCACCCGGGTGTGACACCCTAATATTCAGGAGCGTAGCCAGAATTTTATTTCGGGGGGGGATTTAAAAAAAATTAAAATCACAGAACGACTCGTAACTTTTTAAATTAAATAAGATAACAATATTCGTTCAGGACATTTTCTTTAGACCTTAAAGCATTTACCATTTCATTTCTCTCTCGGGGCTTTCAACCTTCCATTTTCATATTTTCATATTTGGTTCCAAACTTTCGGGGGGGGAAGGGGGATTTATCTCCCTAATCCCCCCCCCCCGGCTACGCCACTGCTAATATTCTATCTTGGTTTAAAGATTCGCGCGAATTAATGGAAGCGAGACAGGGGGGCCCGCGCTCCTCCACGCCTCCGGGAACCCGCTCGCCGTCTGACGTCATCTCCGTCGGAGGTTTGGAGAACGGAGGTCACGTGTCGCGGACGCGCCGCCGGACGAAAGCTCGATACTCGGCGCGCCTAGCCAATCGTCGGGCGCGTCGCGGGAACTCCGGCGGAACGTGTTGCCGTCGTCGTCGTCACATCGCCGGCTCCCGCCAGTCGAGTCGCGTCCGCTGAAGTGTGAACGTGGTTCCCTCGCGTCCGGCCGATTAACCCCTCGGGATTTTCACCACCCCGCGATCCTTTTTCGAGGCGGAATAAAAAAAAACAATGGCCTGTAACAGAGCTGCCAAGTCCGGATTCGCCGCGGAGGCGCAGAGAAAGGTGAGAAACCCCGTCGCGTATGCACGGTCGCTGACATTCCTGCCACCCTGACCTAGTCAACAGCTACCCCTCGCTTCCCGCCACCTGCCCTCTCCACCACTTTTAACGCGGGACCCATGGACTCGACCTACTGAGGGTGCATTTCCGCGCAGGCGCCGTACGAACAGGCGAACGCGCGTCTATGAATGGTATCGTCTGGCCGGGGTGGCTGGGTCAAATCGGAGTAAATGCGACGTTAGATCGCCCCTCGACGAAGCTAATTATCATTATAAAATTGCTCTAAGTGACGGCTGCATCTTTGATGAATCATCGTTGGCATCATTGAATTATTGATAATCGCTGACTACGCTGACTATACGTTGATTACGTTAACTCCCTCCCATTCTGACACGATTGTTTTCACTGACCTATTTCGAGGTAGCAAGATGGGGTGAGAGTTCGGGAATGATTTAGGGATGACAGAGGATAGTCGAGGCTGTGGGAATACGATGAGATACTCAAAGAGCCATTCGCGTTGATTGTCGCTAACGTAAAAAATTACTATGCTAATTTGATGTCAATTAAATGTAACGATATTATTCTATGATTTAAAAAATAGCAATAATATCATTTCATATTTTATTGATTTTAGTAATCAAGTCTGTACGTTTGTCGAAATAAAATCAAGCACTCGAAGATATTTCGGTTCAGAGATGTTAAATGTCATCTATTTTTTATGTGTATTTGTGCTTAAAGCTGCGTATCCACCAAAGGAATATTGAGGAATTTTTATGGATACAAACATACACATACATACATATTATACAAACATATACATACATACATACATATACGTACATATTATACAAACATTCTATACATACATACATACACAGTGTCGGTTTTAGCAACATTGGCGCCCTAGGCAAGATTATCGTGGCGCCCATTCAAATTCAAGGGCTCGAAATTCTTGAGAAAGAAAAGACAAGGTGGTAATATCGAACGGCGAACCCCATTTTGTTTTTAGATTTTAGGAAATCCCTTTCACTCTCAAACTACACTGTTAAAAAAATTTGTATTAAAAATAATATAAAAATAGGAAGTTTTTATGCAGATACCGTATATGAAATTTCAAATACGAAGTTGAAAATTAAAGGAGTGGTATTTCGAAAATAAAAGTATCGAGCAGTAATATACAAATTAATATACAATTGTAATATACAATTCATATACAAATGTTCTCATTTTCAATCAAAAATATGTATTATTTACCTTGCGTATTCAAAAAAAACCTTAAACGGGTTTTTAATATTCAATATTGTGTGTATTAAATTTCATATTAGTGATTAAAATTCATGTTCGTGATATGAATTTAGCTATACAAGTGCAAGAATTTTTATTTCAGATACTCAGTTTGTAAATTTCATTTACCGTAGTATCGTAAATGTGTTGTAAACTTTATATCTTTTTTAACAGTGTAGCAAAGCAGAAGGCAGCGGCGCCCCTACAGATCTGGCGCCCTGGGCGGTCGCCCTACCGCGCCCTATACTCTAACACACGCCGGCACTGTACATACATACACATACATATTATACAAACATATACATACATACTGGAACTTTTACTAAAACACGCAACAGAAACACAAATGTTGCTCTTTGGATACACACCTTTATGTTTCACTGTTTGTTAATATATCATTGACTGGAGACGAGATTAGAGAGGCATATAGTTTAAATCATTATGCAAAATTGTTAGAGCTTAAAATTGATAAAGTTTTTATTATAGAATTTGTGATTGTGTTTATCCTTCACTTATTGTCGTGATTTATTTTTTTCTGATCTTTTGTACATTATAAATGAAATTTTGTTCTCGTTGTGAAAACACACGTCGATCACAAGACGCTAGTTTCCGCAGTATAAAACGCCTGATCAGCAATGTGTTACGAAGCGGAAAATATTATCTTTTGCGTTACAGCTCTACTTCGTGATAATGATTTTCTTATTGGACATTACAGTTACTGCAAACAAAAAATTGCGGAGTCCACATACCAACACAATGTACGAATGTGACAGCAAATAATGAAGCAGACTATCGCTATTCGTATCCCCGCATTCGTTCACGTAGCTCGTGTTTACATTATCTAGCTGCGCGCCGATAAATATACGGTCACCAAGAAACTCGCATGCATAATAAAATGAAACGACAGAGAATATATAAACCATTTCAGATTTTGAACAATTGCGTTTTATCACGTATCGCGCTTAATGCAATTTTAATGATTCTCGTTAGGTGTAATTTTTCCGTTTTGATCGCGTATGATTTGGATACGCAGCGCTATTTTTCGAACATCGTTACACACATGAGAAATAGGAAACGCGCGCAACAGTTGGCAAAAATCCGCGACACAGTATCCAGCCCGGTGAACCTTTGTGTTAAGTTCCAAGCAGGCGTGTCGTTTATCTCGCAGCTGTGTTTAAACGCGCGCTTTTACATTCGCCCGGTTTCACGATTCCGAGACGAAGCGATTCTCGCCAGCCATAAGTCACTTTACAACACAAACCCATATGGATACCTAAATCGCGTCCATTCAAATGTCCAGTAAATGGTCTCCGTTCGAGTGTATGCAGCGCAATGCGAAGTTTTCAGAGAGACAATTGGCGATAAAGTCCCTCCCGAGAGAAATCGTCGAGAATTAACTGAGGGCGACGTGTCGCAATTTCGAAAGTTTATTGCACTGCCACAAAAGATAACTCAACCGTTGCGATGTAAACAATAATTTGGCGAAGTTTGATAAGATTCAGAAGTACAATCTTTTTATTAATATACGATTGTATAAATTTGAAGAATATGTCACGTATATTTTTTATTTAAAAACGATACCTCAGATGCGAGAGAAACATGTTTGAAGTATCATAATCAGTTCCGTGAAAATATCATTACTGTATGATCTGCTGACAGGGAATAAACTTTCAAGGAAAACTATTGACCACTTTAAAAACATTCTTGAATGTTAAGAATACAAAAGCAGCTGATGTAAATTTCGTATTATGCATTCGACGCGTGAATAATCGCGATAAGTAATCGCATGCGATTTCGATGCAAATGTCCCACGGAACTAAATTAAGATCAACGATAACGAAAATGGCACGCACAATACCAGAATTTGATTTTATTCGAAGGGAACATTTCGGTGCGCGTTTAATATCTCGACATTTCCGCGAAGAAAAGATCGATTTTAAACTTTAATCGAAGTCGAGCGATTCGTGAAGACGTTAATTAATTTAATTGGCTAAAAGTTGTTATTATTACAAGTTTCATCAATGTGTTATTATTTAAAAGAGACTGCATTTGCACGCATATGTGTTTCGAAAAAGCGTGTTTTTATCTCATTCCGGGTCGCACAATCGATTATCTTTTCTCACCTCAAATATCCCGCGGAGTTCAGCGATGCATGCGTTTCGTAAGCGGCAACAGCTGCTAGGCGGTCGTTTCTTTCGAGGGGAATTAAAATGAGATCCAGTTGCCGAAGAAGGGAGCGTCCCTCGCGAAACCCGCTGGCCATGGTACACTTCTTCGGCCGTTCGTCCTGCGCTCCTTCTCTCTCTTTGGTACCTTCTCAAGCATTTTTTGTGCACGATATCGTACTTGAAATTGCACTATTCTGCAACGAAAGCCGATAGTTCTCGTCTTTCTTCGCGCGTGACTAATGTTCGACTGCCTTACCCCTTACCCCTCGAGAGGCGTTGCAGAAAATTTGTGTGCTAATTTATAACATCAATTTTATAACGTTGCGAAGCGCAAAATTTATTCCGTAACTGATTCTCACGGAAAGTTGAAGAGCCATGTTTAATAAATTAATAACTTTAATATTTTTATATGGACGCAACAATTACGAATATGTATAAAGTCGCATTAAATAAATAATTGTTCTGATTCGAGCCATTTATATTTTAGCTTTGAACTATTTATTCATAGATTAAATGTTTAATGGATAACAATAAAGAAGATTTAAGAATATTTTTTATATGCGGAAAAGTTTTTCCTTATCTTAACGTAGATTAGCTTTGAAATATTCCGGTATTAAATATTTTAACTACTGAGCTTAGAAGCACGCAAGCATAATTTTTCTCAAGAAAAGTAGAAGCTTTGGTGGCATTTAATAATCAATGTTTGCTGAGAGGATGGAAATACACCGAATGTTACCGCATACGTGGGTAGAGAGTCATTTTTATCAGTCGTTTTCCTTCCTCCGAGTTGCGATTTCCTGAATCCCATTGTGAAATTGATAAACTTATAAATCGCAACGTTACGCGCGCTATTCCTTATTATAGTATCCCATTCTGGATACAGATGTATTGAAAATTTACGACGAAATTCTAAATAAATTAAGTTACTCGAATTACATTCGAATTGCATTAATTTCCTCGATAAAACAATTATACAATCATACAGTTTTCGCAAAATATATTCTTTTCTTTCGCAACAGAAAGACTAGCAATTTTTGACATCTTAATCGACATCTCATAAAACGGTTAATGATAATTAACAGTTAATTGCAACCGTAACAAATTATCTTGCATTTTAACGAGGGAGTGAGGAAGTTGTTGAAGCGAAAATATATATTCGGAATACTTAAAGACACTCATCGTAAAGTTTGTGGAGAGGCTCGCACTCATTACGAACCAAGATATGCTTATCGTCTGCGGAATGCAGTTCGAGCCAGCTCGTTATACTTCACCGGTACGAAATCATTTGTCTCAGAACGTCGCGACGTATGCATTAAGATTAACTGTGACGCTGCGTGTTTTGAACTGCCAGTACGAGAGTCGTACAAGAAAAAAAAGAACTTTATCGCAGATTCGAAATTCGTCACGTTTTTATGAATGGTGTTTCTCCAAAATCCATTAACGTTCAAAAACGAATGAACGAGTGTTGCAATTCTCTTATTACAATTTCACCTAGAGAAAGAATCAGTAACGCAAAATATAATTTCGTAAAAAATAGCAATCTATTCCAATAATGATACGATATCCAGTGAATATGCGGCAAGATAATGATTTCTCTGCATATATCGGAAGCAAGAAATATTATTCAGACGAAAATTGCTAGTGCTGGTAATAGTAAAAGATGTTTTGTCATTAGCAGCTGTTATTAATAACTAGAAATATAGGGAAGGTATCATTAATGCGCATAGCAGACGCGAACGTTGATTAGGAAATACATTGCGATTGTCCGTAAATACAATCTTAATCTAAGATATGTGCTATGATTCCAAGGTAGCGTTGGACACATAATTATCGCTATCAGCGCTATATATTAAAAGCCCTGAGCCATGACCACTTCTCATAATTGCTAGAGTTCAATGTGCCTGCCTGTTTGATACTTATATGTGATAATGACTGACGCCAAGCTCATATTACAGGCCTTACGATCTTGGGTGAATATACCTTTCCTTGAAGGAAAAGATCAAATTTAAAAAGTTTTCGTTTATTGACACGAAGGCGAATATTATCGCAGGCGTGACACAGTCTCTGTCAGCACTCTTTGAATATCGCAGCTATATTACTATCGTGTTCGAGTGGCGCAAATACTTCAGCGCATTCTGCACTACAATTTTGCATCGCAAGCATATACATCTGTGATTTTACAGTATTGCACAGCAAATATTGGCAGGAATAAGCATCTGTAATAAGTAACATACGTGAAAGATCGATCCTTTTTAATATATTATTTATCGTCATTTTGTATTCTCTCTGCTTCATCATTCGCGAGAAAAGATATAGAAATACCTTCTTTATTGTACAGAAAGATTCTTTCTTGCAATACGTTTACCTTTTTTATATATGTAATTTTCAACTATTAGTTTATTTTATGTATAGTAAAATCTTTTTCGAAATATGTGATTTCGCAGTAACTCACCGATGGTAAAGTTCTTTCTACGAATACCATACGATGAATGTGTGGTATTATATCCGTACTCTAAAAATAGAGATGCTTCATCCCCGAAGAGGATATCTGTATTAACGGCCGGAAGTAGAATAAAGTGGTTTCCGTTCTAGGAGCGAATAATGGGGAATAAGGATTCTTGCGTGTGCCTCATTATTCTTACGCATCTCTATGCGGATAGCAAATAAACCATTTGACATACAATCTGCTGACAATGTTTTTATCCAAACTGCGTAAAAATCGTAATAAACCTAAAAATTAAAATGTTATTAAAGTAAAAGAATAAGCAACATTAAATTGTTAATTTAATAAATTATTAAAGCATATCAAATTATTAATTTAATCTTAACACTCTAGTGTTAAGAAGATAGCCCATCTTTGTGAAATGTTAGCCAATTAAAACGTAATATTGCTTAATCCTGATAAGCGAATCGTATCATTAATGCACAGAGAATGTCATAATCGCACTCGACATATCATTTGCGGGAGGTATTACAGCTGATAGAAGCATTATCAAACGTTCGATTCGGTACTTGGAAAATACATTACATGGTTAGAATTAGCAAATGAGACGATCACATTTTCATTATGCTCATTCCTTTAATCCTTCTCCCCGCTCTCTTTCTTTCTCAACATCAATATAGGGAAATATAGGGTAAGAATATTGTAATTTACATTTCGTGATTGTGAACTCGATTCATACGATTGGCTTTCATGAATGTAATATAAAATCTTCAAATATTAAATATTATTGATTATTATTCATGAATACTTTACCTATAATCTGATTTGAATTTTATTACGCCTTTATTTTATCCTGCCAAACTTGCTTAAGGATGTTCAGGCAGTACAGGTACTTTTTCCCTGCTAAAAGTTAAGTTGCTTATGTACAATCAGTTTCAAGAGTTAAATCATTTTTCGTATTTTTGGCAACATTGCATGGCATTCGATAGTGTACGTGTCACTCATAGTCTTCTTATCTGTATTTGTATATCTTCTTAACATTTACATAAACATTTACATAAACATAAATACAAACATAAACATTAAACATAAACATTATTAAATAAAAAGAACGAGTCTCCTAATTAAGCTAAAAATTGGTATAGACAATCATGTAATCTTAATCGTTCTACTTGCAAAATTTCATATTTTTTTCATTATTTTTCACTGAGATATAATAATTTTCCATAAGACTACGTGTAATTTTATTATTTAATTTTCTCAGTAACAAGCTTCCTAAACAGCCTCAAACTTTGACAGAATTTTTTTTATGATGAAATCTACAGAATCCAATTGGTTTTAGCGAGTTTTCATCATTTTAGTCGTAATGTCTGAACATATCCTTAAAAGAATACAAGTACTTGTTTAAGAAATTATGTCGTTGGAAGAAGCTCTTAATCATAAAATTAACTCGGATGAACAGATTAGAACATTATAGAAACTTAACGCAAATCGTGAGATTCATCCTACCAGAAAACTTTCTCCACATTGTGACTCATTCCAGCATAGCTTCTTTCTTATGTCATACTCCCGCCGGATGACATAAAGCGTACAGACAGTTTTAATTATCGATATTTCGCACGTATATTTTATTGCTTGAGTAAACATTTTCCTTCCAAGTGAATTGCTTGGCCATATGTAACAACTCTTATATATAACAACTTTATTTGAACACCGATCGCTAAGTTCGAACTTTAAGAAAAAAAAGCACTTAATAGTTAATCAACTTAACAAAATTGACAAAACAGAAACTTACATCGACATGACGAAAACTATAAAGAAAAATAGAATTCGCAAATATTATTAATTTGTGTATATGATTTTCTCGAAAAAATTGAATGATATTGTATATTAATGTAAAGTTGTAAAAATATGAAATTGTAAATAATGATTAGGATAAGACCGCATATATGTATAAACAATTTAAATCGAGAGATAGGCCAATGACGGTCATAGCGGATTTTAGTTAAAATTGTAAAGTTTCAATTATTTAAACGTGTTTTAGAAAATTGCCAAAAAGAGACAATTTCTATCGATAACCGAAGTAGAAAGAAAAATAGAAGATATATCTTGAAGAATCTTATAAAAATGTAAATAGAAATTGCAGGAACACTATTAAAGATAGAAATAAATTGCAGGAATAAAATCAAGAAAACTAAATATTCTGCGATATTACGATATTCCTTTAGATAGCTTGTTGTATTGATTTCCAATGTAAAAATTGCCGATGGATGAAAACGGATATCCCTAATGCACTCTCTCAACGATTTACTCAAAGATCCGCTCTTCTGTGGCATAAACTCATTTAAAGCGGTTGCATGAATAATTTGGCTACATAATATCGTTGACTGTGAATGGAACTGTGAATAAACTATCGAGAGCACAGGATGACCGAGTTTCGAAGACTTCACTGTGACCTCGACAAGAACCCCCTCGTTTCGACCTTGCATTCTTCTCAATTAGTGACTATGGGTTCCCATGATTCTTGCGAGAACTCGTACAATCGAAACAGAACCATACTCAAAAATCCCTGTGATAGAAAATTTAGATTTTATTTATATTATATATTTATTATAATTTAACAAATTAATGTAATATGTGTATATTTATATTTAATGTATATTTATATATTTTAATGTGTATCTTACAGAGATATCATATTATATCACATCATATTTATATTATATCATATTTAAAATGAAAATATATTGAGAATTAAAAAAACGTTAAATAAAAATGATAAAATATATGCACATTTGTTGCCTTGAGTTCTGACCCTCACTCATCTTCTTATTACTCATTCATACACGAAGTGAGAATGCAGTTTCTTATAACGTGCAAAACCTCAGCGAGATCATGTTCACGGGTGAATTTAAAGATGACGTTATTCAATGTTTCGCCATGATGAATATCCCAATATGTATTCAAGTTCTTAAATGACCAGACTGTATGTGGAAACTTGTGTACACACACTCACACATTCTGACGTATGTCGAGTCAATAATATATCGACGGTTAACTAATCGAGTCAATTTTGCGTGACTTGGTATCAAATTGTAATACCGATTGAATTACATAATTACATACAAATAAGTCAGACCGTATTTTGCGGTAATAGTGTTACGGGTATTCCATAATTCATAAATACGATATTAAATGTATCTAACATCGAATGTGCCTGTTGCTTATATGCTAGCAGGATCCATAATGCATTAACGAAGCTTTGTTTTATTTGGAAGTTCTTTACAGGCAAGAAGCAATCAAATGACATTTAGCAATAAATGGATCGTGAAATATATCACGTCTGAAATCTATTCAATCTGATAATAATTATATTAATTGACTGTAATAAAAGAATTCGTGATCACACAATATCATTTTGAAACGTGTAAACTATATTACAACTTATAAGAACTAAAACAGTTCTTTCAAATGTAACCGAATAGCTAACTCTCTCTAACTGTATTTATTAGTGTCTTCTGGTCAACAAAAGAGATACTTGTATTTGTTCCTTTTTATTATATTGAGACATATTTACTATACATAAACCAAGAACGTTTCAGCATATTGCTCAATAGGTTTAAATCAGGATTTTAACAATTTCGACTTAATGATAAACTTCAACCACCTGATTACATGATTTACTCCCAACAAATAATGGAAAGAGATTACGATCAGTGTCAGAAAAAATCTAGAAATACCTGATTTCTATTTTAAAGTAAGAGAAAAATGGCTCTCTTTGATAATAGCAAATTGGATTGCGTTTTTTTTTATCATACTCCAAAACGTGCGTAGCCGCGATATTCTTTCAAGCTGACCACTCTCTTCGCGCTTAGAGGTCCTTATACGGCCAAGAGCAACCGGGCAACCTTCACCCACAGTGTACATTTAAAAACTCGAGAAACGCGTATGTGCGGATAAGCCGCGTAAGGATTATGCAATTGATTGGCCTTACAAAGTGGGTCAACGATTTTGCCGGTAATGCGTATACGTGTCGCGTCGATTCACGATAAATTCGATCGATCGTAACAAGCCTGCACCTTTTAAGGATAGCACATACGCGAGCCCTTCCTTTAGAGAGAGAATCATCTTCTGAAAATACGCTTTATTAACACAGAAATCAGTAAGATGCAAGTCTCACATGTTGCAATTAACTGCCGGCATCTTTGAAGGATCAAAAAATAAAAAAATATATATATTATAAATTCTAAATAATTTAACATAATAATTTATCCGGAATGTTTTCCTTGATCGCAGCTAAGACGCTTCGATATTGAGCCGTTTGACTATCAAGCATCTGGTAAGATTACGATCAGCCTAGTCAATAAATAAAACGACTCGACTCGTCGTGACATAGTCGAGCAATTCGTTCAATCTGGCCTGTGCTTCATTGACGGCAGCAACCCTCTGACCTAATTCTTACGACCGTGAACGTGCGAGCATGTCATTACGAGCGTCAATGTCGTTGAGCCATATGGCGAAAACGCATGGTAATTTTTTAATTGCGAGCACTTCGCACTCTTGTCGTGCTAACGACGTAGCTAGCGACGTAGAAAAAGGCGAAGCACGCCTGTAACATCTTTATATAAACCTTTCCAGTTTATTTTATAAATACACGGAGAAAATTTTATATTAAAAATTACTATGTATGGCAGTAGCCATAGACCATGCTGGAATTATAAAAATTTTTACTATGTTTTCACAATAGAGTTTAATAATTATTAATATAATAACATAGTAAAAATTTTTATAATTCCAGCAATGGTCCACGGCTACTGCCATACATAGTAATTTTTAATATAAAATTTTCTCCGTGTACGCGATAATATGAAGTTTGTTAAATTAAGCAATTTATAGACTTCTGAATTTTGTTAAATTGAACGATTAGACTTAGTTAAAATTGAGTTGAATATTTTTGAAATATGTATAATAAGTATTAGACATGCATTTATGTTCACATGTATTTACACGGCAATTTAAATGTTTACGGAAATATTATATCACATTGAATATTTAAAATGTCGATGCTCATGCGAATTATCGAATTGACCACTTCTCTAAGGAACTAAGTCTTAAATTATGATTAGCGTCGGCGGTTATCAGTGACGACGAGAATAGCATGAGATTTTTTTAAAAATTGAAACTGTCGCTTCATGGACTCTAATAATCTATACACAAGCACTTAAATCGCTTACGTACAATCAAGTGAGAGTTATCTTGATAAATTATATATAATCTATCTTGCTCCCATTTCGTATGAAAAAGTTCTAATCTACGATCGCGATGCAAGCTATAATCTTGATAAATTCCTCTACAAATCTCGTTAATCATAATACCTACCGTCTAGCTGCAACATGATTTCACACCATACAATTTTTCGTAATTCCGGATTGTTTTTCGTAATTGATTGTACGGAATATTTTCACCCTACGAGATTCATACATTTCCCAGTGCAATCTACCAATGAATGCTGTAAATTTTGAAATATTAAAGCGCAACGAGATGAGAAAAAAGCTGTTTTCCGAAAAGTTGAAAACTGGCCTTCTTTCATACCTATGTGATCAATTTTGATCAACCTTTTGATAATAACGACGGATTTTGTGCGATAGAACATAAATTTCCTCTGCAGCTTTAGGATGCATTTAAACTTCGTGACAGCGCACCTTTGTGATGCGACCACGCGGGTGACCCTCGCACAAATTCTAAGGGGGCCCACCACGCCCTTCGTGCTTTAGGGGGCCTGTTCAGAGAACTCGGGACTCAAGATCGTACGGTATGCCGAGGAGGGATCTGTATAGCTTCGTGTCACACCCGTTCTCTATGCTTCTCCTTTTGCCATCCGTCTCGGTATAAGGGCTATGACATCCTCTCTCTTTCTGTCTCATCTCTTGGAACCCGATACGAGATAACCGTTGCTCCTAATCACGTTGTTGAGTCGAATTATTTGTACAACGCTTTCTATGAGATAAAAGTCTTGTCGTAGATTAGACCGTTGGCATTTTAAAAACTACACAGTATTCTTGTTAGCATTTCTAAAGTTCTACCTGGATTCTCTTGTTTCTGGCTTGTAATTGCAAACATACAGCTTTCTTTAAAAGTTCTTCTGATACATTGTAATAAGTCAAACTAATCAGTGCTCGAAAATGAAAAAAAAATTGTAACATCATATTGGAATCAACAACGTAAGAAAAATCGTTTAAGAAAATTTACTGCGTTTTTTAATCTTTGAATATTGCTCACTGGCTTGATTACTATAGTATGCAATATATTTATAACACTGATTATTCTTACAAGCTTCAACCTTGATATTGATAAGATAGACAGTTATCCGATGATATCATATATGTACAGAGAATTGTCAATATGCGAACTTAGAATTCGAATTTTGCTCTCCTATCGAATCTATATTTTATTGCCCCTTCACTATAATGTGTTAAAACAATTCTATAACAATTCAATAATAACGAGAAAATTATTGTATTAAAAGAATCTGTTCCTTTATCAAAGAAATATTTAAAATTCTTATTAAAGATTACAGATGTGTATCTTATTAATAATCTATAATATCGTTTCAGATGTAAACAATGTCATAAAAATTTTTTAGCGATGATGAAATATTTAATTACGTAAAGTTAAGTGGTGTCTCATACAAAACGATGTTATTGTCGCTTCGCGCCGTGTAGGAAAAAGTACGCGATCCAAAGTGTCACACGCCTTTCGCGCGTGTACTAAAAGCCCTGGCTTGTCACTCTCTTTTCACGTTAATGAAATTATCGTGCGCTTACTTAATGCCTAAATATAGAAGCGATCGCGTTCCACATTGTGGTCATATCGCGACGGGTACTCTACTTTAAAAGAAAGCGCTCCGATAATCGTCGAGGAATGTGCAACTATGCGGGACGCGTACAAAAGTAAACGACCGCGGTATAGACTTTAACCGAATCGTATATATAGCGATTTTCTTTTTTGTGAAATTAAAGCCTTAAAATTGCATTAAGTGAAGCTTCTTATTTTCAGTAATTTTAGAAATTAATACAGGCTGGAGCCAAAAGATATTCAGCTTCATGCTGTAAGATATTTATATTTTTTAAACGATATAAAGCATTTAAGTGTTAAATGTAATAAGAAGGATTCTTTCAATAAGTTGATATTATATAGAATACAATTATATGGGACTTGAATTTGTTAGATGTATTAGATACTCAACTTTTGCAGTATCCTTATTTGCTTCTTCGAAAAGTTATCGGTGAAACTGTGGAAATCGTTAAATGATTTAACATGTACGTATAAGGAAGTTTCGAACGAGCACGTTGAATGCCAATTAATTCCCTGGCAGTCTGGGTGGACGTCTCAGGTGAAAGTAAACGAGCATGAGGATACCCTGCACGAGATTCGTGTCACGGCATTGTTCACGGCATTTGCCGACTTTGTGATCTGTATACGGCGTTCGATGCACCGCAACAGAATCTATTAATGACTATACATGGCTATAAAACGATAAATTATAAGAAACATACATCGATATTTTTTTGTAAAAAGAAATTTAAAATAAATTTAAACGAGAGCAGTAAAAACGCATGCAATTCGTAAGTCTAGCTGTCGCTAATCATTTTTCGCAGAATACTAGTAGCCATTTATGTGAAGTTATACATGTTCTACAATTTTAACAATGCAATGATATCTGTCAAGAAAACACTTGAAATGTGTCCCTTTGTATAGGATACATCAGGACTTACGTGTTCATCTATGCTCTTTATGGGCGACAGTGTTTTCAGAGGAAACACACCGCAGAAATAGTTTTGGGCTGGCATCGAATCGCTTCACAGTGACGCACCGAAAATCTGAAATTGCATCCGCTATAAAAACACTTTCGCGCGGATACCAGCCGCCAAGGGGGCCGGACAGTATATTATTATAATTAAACGTGTATGAAACGCGCCCACCATGATGCAGCGCGCAAGATATCCTGCACACTATTAATTCGACGTTTACCTCATCTTAAAATTGTCAAAACAGCTAATAAACTGTGAATTATAAATAATTGCACACGAAGGTTATCCAAGGATTAAACTTTGAAAATAAATAAATTTTTTTTTATTTAATTGCGAGTGGATTTTATCATTTTTTAACAAAATCTGAAATAAGGATGTTAAAAATTCAGATTCAACAAAGAGGGGTGCAAATTTTTTCCTAAGCAAAAATTGACCGAGAACTTATAGATGAAAGAAAATGCGCCGACGTGATAGAACACCCTTTATGTGACTGGGCCCCTCGAAGTACATCACGACCCGAGGCACCGTATCTAACGGAATATGCATACTGCAGGAAGATGAATGCCGACGGTCCATGCTTGGAAACCTCTCCTTTTTAGGCGATCTTGCATATAAGCGGATAATCGCCCGCCTGGATAGAAATACGTAATTGCTGAGCCTCCCTTTTTCATATGAAGAAGTATTCCTATATCAATTAAAATTTAATAACGGCAAATAATAAAATTTCAATAGCAAATCTATCTTTCGATACATAAAAGGTTCTATAATTTAAGAAATTATGTTATTTAAAATTCCATTAAATACATGACGCGAATGGTCTGTATCTTTTTGTAATATGGAAATTATTGTGCTTCTAATAGGGCTTATGAAAAAATTGCGCATCTTCGTTCATTATTTTTTGCATTCTAAATAAAATGATATATTTACGGGAAAAGATCGGAAACAACGAACTGATGCTGCAACAAAGGGATTAGGTCAGTGACTCCAGTAATACTTTAGTCGCAGTCCCTACAGGATGCATTACTTGGTACACTGGAACATCGCATAATTCATAACCGGCTCTCCGCATAATACTGCCACCCCGCGACCGAGAATTCGAAAGCACAATAGCACCTCCTCTATCGCGCTTTCACTTTTAAGAGGATAACACACAAATTCCTTTGTGTTACAGATCAATAGCAAATACAGCGAGGAACTCGCGCAGGAATGTCTGGAATGGATCAAGACGATCACCGGCGAAAACATAAACACCAGTGGGGACATGGACAACTTCTACGAGATCCTGAAAGACGGCGTCTTGCTTTGCAGGTACCTAAAAAAATTGGAAAACTGAAGAAACGTCGGCTTAAGGAACCGTCGAAAATACTGCGAGATAAAAACCTTTCCGTTAATCACCTTTGGTTTTTCTGTCAGGCTGGTGAATGATATAAAGGAGGGTTCGGTGAAGAAAATTAACAAGACGACGCTGGCCTTCAAGTGTATGGAGAATATAAACGCCTTCCTGGAGGCTGCGAAATCATTAGGTGTTCCGCCGCAAGAGACCTTCCAGACCGTAGACCTCTGGGAAAGACAGAATCTAAATTCCGTTGTTATTTGCTTACAATCTCTTGGAAGGAAGGTACGGTTCCGTTCCGCAAACGCGAATATACCGGGTGGCTGAAATTTCGACGTACATCACTTCTTCATTAGCCTGCTTTTTTCTAGTGCTGCTGGAATATCAAATATTTTTGTGTTATAAATGAAATGAAAATGAAAATCTTACGAATTAGATCTTATCTTAATATGCCAAAAATTTATATTAAATTCAGTTCGTTAGCAGGAAACCTTATTTAATTTGCATTTAAAACCGTAAAAGTATTTAAAAATTCATAAGAATAGCGTACAAATTTTCATTAGAGAGAAAATCAACTAATATATACCAACCCAGTCAACTAAGTTTGTCGAAAACAAATTTGGTCAAATGCTTGCTACAAATTTTATCGACAAAAAGATACCAAATTTGATGCAAATTCTATTATATTTAATGATGTCACCAAATTGGTGGCAAATATATATAACAAAATCTGCTGAGAACAAATTGTTGGCAAAAACCATGCAAAGCTTGCTAACAATTTGAAAGCAAATTGGCGGCAATTGCCAGCATTGACGGCATTGTCAGCAAGCTTCGCTCGGTTTTTGCCAACAATTTGCTCTCACATTATGTCAGCAAACTTTGTCGGCAAAACACAAGCTTAATGCGGACACAGTTGATGCCAATTTGCTGAATATTTTTTATCGAATTGCTAGCAATTTGTGGGCAAATTGCTAACATTTTGCTGTCTGTGTACATGTCAAATCAACATATAATCTTATTTAAGAAAGCAAGTATCAATTTTTTCGTACTACACATTTTAATCATTCTCAATCTCAGAGGCAATCTCTTAAATCATTATGCCCAAAACACAGAAAGATCTCAATTTCCTAATGAAATGTTCATTATCTTCCATTGTTGTTAGATGTTTACATCTCTACAAATGAATTCGTTATCAGTATTTACATATTAGTATCGTTCTTTGCTCTTATCGTGCGTTTTTAACTTTAAGACGCACTTTGCCTCTTAATTCACGTCTCGAAAATACCGATTTAGTTATTCCATAAGACTTATTTTTACAGGCGGGTAATTACGGTAAACCGAGCATCGGTCCTAAAGAAGCGGATAAGAATGTACGCAATTTCACGGAGGAACAACTGAGGGCCGGACAGGGCGTGATAAGTTTACAATACGGCAGTAATAAAGGTGCTAATCAAAGCGGCATCAATTTTGGAAACACCAGACACATGTAAACATCTGCCTCCGCATTCGCGCCAAAAGGCAAAACCGCTCTGTTCTCATCACTCTTCTGACTTTATTCCCGCAACAAGTACTCCTTTAGACATAGCGTATCGCATAATAGATGTTAACGAGGTCCAAAATGAAATATATTGAACGGTGTGTAAGATATCTTCACCGCAACAGAAAATAAGAAACAGATATAATATTCTTCAAGTAAAACAAAGTGATACAAGGTACAACTTAAGAAAAAAAAAGCGACTTAATCCTTGAACGCATAACGGGGATTTTTCAGATCATATAGCGTTTGCTCTTTTTTATTGCAATCGCAATATTGCAATCAAAGATTGTACCTTTTCCTTCTTTTAGGTAATTTTTAGGAAAAACTTAAGCTATGTTTTGACAATCAATCTACTCAATCTAAAATTTATCAAATTAATTTTCTCCTATTTGAGTTTTTGCAAATTTTTATTAGGAGGCCATGCATCCAAGGGTTAAACCGTACTTACGTTTTGTATTGATACAAACTATTTAATTTAATTTTTCATTATCACTTTTACTTCAAATCGCGTAATGATTCAGAATCGATATATATTATACTTACGCGAGTATGTTGAAGCGAGTATTCCGAGAAGTACGTAATATTTTATATTCCGTTTCTTGATTATGTGACAATTCAATCAAAGTGAATCTTTTTTACGTATAATACACATACGTTACCAGTATGTACCAATAGCTATTGTATTTCACGATTTACAATGCGACTGTGTAGCTCTCAGGATAGAAAATACACAAACATTCTTACACAATACAAAGGAACAAAGAATATCGTACGTTAGCATTAGCTCGGACAACCACTATAATTGTTGAATGTTTCAAAGTATATTGTACAACGAAAGGAGTTATCGGCTGCGCCATTGTCATTGCAATTGAATATTTCAAGTTACAATGTAATCAAATTCTACAAATTTGTGTTGCACGAGAGATAATTATATATAATTATATATATTAAGTATTTTGTACAAATATATATTGATGATTAGAAAAATAATTTTTCATAATATGCTGATATGAGTTTATAAATAATACATCAATAAGTGATTTTTATATTAAATGTTACTTATGATGAAGTACAATTGTATGTTATATTTTTAATTTTCTTCTACCCTGTAAATTGGACCAACTAATCTTTTTTTTCGGAATATTTAATATGCCCAGCTTTTCGAAAATATTTTATTTCAAATCCCATATATAATGTGTGATATACTACAATAAAAGAAATACAACATCTATATATTTAATTTATTTATTGAAAGGATAATAATCCAATCCAGTGTTATATTTAAATTCGTATTTATTCCTCCGCTGCTTCTTTGCCATTTCCATGAGTTTCTGAACGCTAGGCCTATATAAATAAGAAATAGGATATTAATTGCAAATCATTATAGGTTACATTATAAATAATGTAAAACAGAATTATCAGTCATACCTGTAAGGTGGTGGTAACATCTCTTCATGAAACGTACATTTGATATTAGACTGTTTATTTTGTTTGTATACTTTTAATTTAACGACATCTATATCTCTATCGCACTTATCTACGATTTTGTCTATTTCTTTTGGCGGTGCATCAAAATATATAAAAAAATGACTGGAAATATAGAGAAATATATAAGAAATATAAAGTAAAGTAAAATACACACATATATAAATATATATATATATATATATATATTTCACTTCTATTTAAGTATATAATGAAGAGATGATTTGTCAATTGCATTCAGTTTGCTCCAATTGACAAAGCCAGCTTAATTACACAACTTAATTAATATTATAAGTACAATCTTACTTTGCTTCATGATAAACGTGTCCATGTGAGCTAGTTTTGCACGGAAGTGGCTTCACCCCACAATTTTCAATTTTTCTGATAAAACCACCGGTATTAAATATCGTTTCGGCTGTTCTCTTTAAGGTTGCTACCAGTTCCGGCTGCAAGCACATATAAAATTCTCGCTGATTATTTTACAACAGATAAAGATCCGATATTATTTATAGAGGATAAGAAATTATATCACGCATACAATTATCATAACGCTTTATTATATTGTTTCTGAGATGAAAAAAGAAACATAACCTATATTTAGCACGATACCTTTTTCATGATACGTAGCAGCAATGGCATTTCATATGTAGGCATACTTGTATTTTTTTGCCACTGTAAGTAAACAATAAACTTTAATAACAATATAACGTCACTATTTTAACAAATCGAGTTTCTCTTCTCTGTTGGAGAAAATCACAGACTACATTAATCTACATAGATTACGGAAGTGTCGGAAGTTCGAGCGAAAAATTGATGCGAATTGATGGTGGGGATGGCTGCAGGCTGCCATATTTCGGAAAAGTAAATATGCCGCGTCTTTTAAGTCGATTATAATTAATAGACAATTTTCTGTTTATTAAATATTGCCAGATATTAATACGAGTTTTTTAAATAACATCTACGACATATAGCATTAGGTGCCGCGATATATTTAATAAAGTTTCTATTATTCATTTAATTAAAATTGAAAAATTATGTTTTAAG
>NJRQ01000321.1:100133-134914 GCA_003063805.1 Aphaenogaster ashmeadi
TCCGACAGATGTCTCCATGGTCTCTCCTGCTAACCCCTAAAACGCGGGCTTCCATTCAAGCTTCTCTCTTTGCTTCATGCCTCAACGGTGTGAACGGTACGGTGGTCGGTGACGTCGGTGTAGTACACTGCTATAGAATCATATGGAATACTGTAGAAGTACGTGGAAGGTGTGCTCTACTGTGGTATGCGGTAAGAATAAATGAGCTTTGAGATACAGAACACGTATTAGAAAATTTGAACAATTTTAACAATCGAAGACACTTAACTCATATAAAGGTATTGTAACAAACGTATTATAAAACTACTGTATTATTTTTGTAAATGGATTTATCATTTTTCGATATTTTCAGTTATTTATTAAATATTATTATGATATTATTTATGATTATTATGAAGTATTAAGCCTGATCTACAATGTGCTCTTTGCTTCTTGTTTCTTTAGAAATTAACCAATTGCAGTTGATTTTAAGAAGAATAATCGAACAGGATTGGATTAATTTCTAAGAAACAGGAAACAAAGAGCACATTGTAGATCAGGCTTTATTTGACCAGTAGTATGGAAAGATATTGTAATTCATTCGTCTAATCTTCGTCGGGACGCCGCTGAGTGCACACGTGCTGTATTTGCGGTCTCGCGTTTCCTGAGGTACGTTCCACTTCGTGCTCGCAACGCTCATGAGCATCATTTGTCCTTGTTTAACATTTCATAAACAAGGATAAAATGATTTTTAAAGCGTGTGAGCCCTGGTATAGCTGAGCATACGTGTTGTGCGTGTTGCGTTTGCATGTCAGACGTCGCTAAAGTCTTGTGTCCACGATGCTAGAAATCACTCCGAGATCTCGGAGGAAGAGAGAATTGACCGAATTGTTTAAATGCGATTGATCAATTCTCTCTCCGTCCGAAATCTCTGACCGATTTCTAGCATTGTGGACACAAGGCATTCTGCGTTCGTGCGTTTTACATGCTGAATTCTCGTGTTCTGCTTAGGACGCTGCTGAGCGTGTTGCGTGTTGTGTTCACTACATCACTACAGCATTTTTTGAAAAGCTGACGCAATATATATCGTCTGTTGTTTTAATTTGTATTCCGCAACTTCATACATAACCCTAACAGCACATTATGGCTACGTTTACACCGTGCGTTTAGGCCGCGGCCCATACCCCAAATTCGACCTAAATTATTCAGGCCGATCGCTGTAAACACTTGGTAGGTGACCTGACCTGGCTTTAGGTCAGGCCTCGCTTTTTAGTGACCTGACCTAAAATAGGCCGCCTGTAACTTCGGTGTAAACGCATGTTATCCGACCTAAAGGCTTACTAATTTTCTCGCTAGGATTTGCTGCGTTGTAACTGTGTTCAACTGTGAAAATAATTTTAAAAAAATAAAATTTCGCAAAAATAATTTAGGTCGCTTACGGTGTAAACACTTGGTAGCCAGACCTACTTTGAGTCAGGGTATAGGTCAGGCCGCGCATAGGTCTCTGTGTAAACGTAGCCAATATTCCGTACATCTATAGAATGTACTAAGAATATACTTAATATACTGAGAATATCCCTATAATATCCTGTACATTAGCGATATCCTCCGAACATTCTCAGAATCTACGTGTGCTGTTAGGGAAGTATCTTTCGCCTGCGCTGGCTTGTGCCGTCCTAACGATTAACGCTACTGGCCGTATCAGACCCGATACATGGGAATTGGGTGCCATTAATCCGAGGAAGAAGTAATTCATTCGTCATTCAGTGCAGTTTATTAAGTTTCTTCTTTTTATTAATAAACTTTCGAGAAAAGATAATATGTCTTAATGACTCTTTTGAAAAAGTTGTAAGTTTTTGCTATAACGATTTACATTGACTCTTTAAACAAGAAGCTATTGTTGTTTCACAGGTATTTAGTGGACGCAGTGTAAAAATGGCAACAGAAATATTAAGCGATAACAAAAACGATAACAAAAGCGATATCAAAAGTGATGATACAAATGATTGTGACCCAAGAGAAGCTGTCCGTAGGCAATTTTATAAAAACCCCATAAAAAGGGATAATATTAAGTTAGAAATTGATGATGATACACCTCAAGAAGAAAGACGCAAATTGTTATTAGAATTTCAGAAGAAGTATGTATAATATGTTACAGTCGATACAAAAGTAATGAACTGGAACAAGATATATATATATATATATATATATATATATATATATATATATTTATATATTTATATAAAATAATTATTCTGTGTACATTGAAAAAAGGAATTACTAATAAGCATCAATAAAAAATTTCACTTAACAAAGATATTGAAAAATCTCATAATATAAAGATCAGTGAAATTAAATGATTAATTTAATTGTTGTTTTCTTAGTTATTGAAGAAAAGTCAAAACATTCAACGTTTTGTACTTTTAATCATACTTTGCCATAATTATTTGCATACCGTAATTATATTTAGTTTTTCACTGGCTTCTGCTATCATATTTTTATATCATTCTAAAGTCCTCTTATATTCTTTTTTTCTCATTCTATTATTTCATATAAATATGCTATTTTATGATTCTTGTAGATATCGAGATGAAACAGTTAATGCTGCACGCGGTATATTGCAAGAGCATTCTTGTACATCAGAAAACGAAGAGTGCGTGGACGACGAGGAATACATGGATGACGAGGAATATATGGACGACGAGGAATACATGAATGGCGAGGAGTATATGGACATCGATGAATATTTTTCGAGGTATTATAGTATTCCTCCAGAACCCAAAGTTGATCGAATGATGCTATCAGAATGGATGCTAGATGTGCCGCAAGATTTCACTGAAAATTGGGTTATGGTTCCATGTCCAAAAGGAAATCGAGTTAGGCTGATCTCAAGCTGGGTATGAATTCGTCTCTGGTGATATTTATTTTATATATATCATATTTATACAAGAAATCTTTATTACATGTATAATAATTATTCTAACGATTTTAAATCAGGGTGAAACAAGGGCATATTCTAGAAGAGGCAAATTACATGGTGTCTTTCCTTCAGCACTTCCAGGTGGAAATCCTGATAGTGATCTACATCACTCTACTGCTGTAGATTGTATATGGATAAAAAGCCGAAAACTCTTTTATATATTAGACGTGTTGTATTGGAGTCAAACGCCATTCACGAATTGCGAGGTAATATATTTATAGCAATATATCATTTTAGCAATATATATATATATACATATATTGCTAAATTGATATAAATTTCTAAAATACATGAGCACAATAAGTAAATAAGTATATATATATTTACACATGTACATACATATGATGTATTATTTTAGGCCGAGTTCAGATTCTTTTGGCTCAAAAACAAGTTTCAGGAAACACCAGAATTCAAAGAAAGTGGCACTGATACAAATAAATATCCCATTTTAATTCCACAAAATTTCGACTGTAACTCCGATTTAAGTTTAGCTTTGACAAATCTTGATAATGAACTACATCCTTTGGATGGGCTTTTATTTTATCATCGCAAAGCGCTATATAGTTTTGGATGTACTCCACTTGTGACGTGGTTAAAACCTTTTATGTTACCTGAAGTACTTGGAATATCTGTACCCTCACCGCTTGATGAGAAACCAGACAGTTATGTTAGTTTTGAAGATCACACGCAGAACGTAAAAACCAAGAAAGATCAGGATACAAAAAAAGTTACCGATTCTGTAAGTTTTTGTATCGCTATTTAATGAATATCAACTTTATGTGTGTGTTGGTTTCTCACAATTAATATAATTCTCTTTTTTAATTTTACAGATGGAAATAGAAGGTGTCGTTTAAAATAAGGACTCGTTTGTGATATTGATCTCAGATTAGGAATAATTTATACAATATAATACTACATATTTTTTATATTAACAAAGATATAGTTATGTGTAAGATATAGACATTTTTTTTACAAAAATTAATAGAATGAATACATCTTGGTTTTTTTAATAATAATGACGTCCTACACAATGTAAATAGTCAGTGCAACAATCATGATATTACTGGAATTTCAACTGTACATTATTCATATCACAGGACATTAAAGTAAGAAAAGTTCATCATATATCAATATGCGCTGTATGAAATACATCAAGAGCTTTGTCACTGAAGTACAACAACATATTATTCATAATTTCTGCATTCATTACTTTCATCTAAAAATAAAGAGACTCGTGTGTTTTAGACTATATAGATATAAATGTAGGAAATATATTTCGTTTACGACTTCGATGTAAGATGAGAAAAAATAAAGACAATGTAAAAACTTACTCTATTCTCCATTATTGTTATTCCGGGCAGATTAATTCTATGCAACGTACATAATCCTAACTGCAAACCTCCTAGCGTTAACATTTGTTTATGCAAGACTTCATAAAACATTTCTATGTGTTCATGATCAAGAGATATATTAACTCTGTCGTCTTGATCTTTGATAATGCTGTAAATTAATGAATGGAGATATAAAATATATACTAAAAATAATATTGGGTATTTTTACATAATTAAACATTAATACAACATACACTGATAATATCTTCCTCAAGTCTGAAGTGTGAAATTTAACTGTGATGGTATCTGTAACTGGTAATTCTGATACTGTGTATTCCATTTGAACTTCACCAGAAACTATTGGCTGTTCCTCTTTATCAGTTGCCATAATTATAATCGGAACCAGCCAGCTTAAGTCGTCCTCACTAGCTGGTAGCACAACTACCAAGCAGTCAAACATACGACCGATGATAGCATGCACTGCGTCCATACAGCTGCGAGTGCCACGACATAGCAGAAGAGGCAATCTTACAGAATTCTGTATATTTGATTCAGTCTGCGTTATCCTCCAGGATAATAATACACCTTTATAAATGGATTTCTCGACATCTTTCTCATGACCATTGGTTTTAGCTACAACTTCAATCTAAAATATATTTTATACAAACTTAAGTCTTGTTGTCTTTCTAATAATTTACATATGTGAATAGGATATTAAATAAAAAAAGTATCTCTGAAGAATTAAAATTATTTCTATTTTTTTATTAGACCTTGATTATTGGATGGTCCTTATTGTTTGGTCTAGACACAATATTTTCCATAACAGAAAACTTTGCGTCGTAAGTTACATCCTCACGCGACAAGGTGTTTGCGATTTCTTCTCTTAATCTCTTTGAATACAATTTGAAATGAATGTCATCTTGATGGAAGTTAAACAGAGCGGACGCTGCGTAAATGTTCCACGTTTGGCCTACTACTTCTGTAAAATTAAAAAGAATTAAATTAAAAGAATATAGTAAAGAAAAATTAAAAGAATATAGTACTCAAACATAAGGAGCTAAATATGTAAACTGGGTAGTCAACCAATGTAAAATGAAACTAGAAGGACGAGAAGCTCTTATTGTTACATCAGATTTTTCTCAAGTTTTTCTTTTCGAGATACGAAAAAGCGTGTTGTACCTTCCAGTCCATCGGTCCATTCGTCCTCTTCTGGCCTGGTACTCAGGTCAAACCGTTGTCGCTGACGCATTCGCGGTGTGCGCGGAGTATACATCGCGTTGCTAGTGCCTGGCCTAACAATGCTTTCCGTCTGGTTCATCTTGCGGAGGAATGAAAGACCCGATGAATGTTGAACTTTCGATAAAATAACGTGAGATCGCGCTACGCGCTATTTCTTGGCCGTGACGCGAGGCACAAGCTCGCGCGAACGTCAATGAGATTTCAAAGCCATTTAAAAACGGTTGAAAACTTCGTCGAATTCGAGCGCGTCGTGCGCGCGCGGCATAAAGCATTTTGATATGTGATTGGTCACCGCGTTATATTTTCATGTATCGCCTTTCCATTCGCAACGCATTACTAATTTTGATGAAACTGCAGTTATCGTTTTCTATCATCTGTGCAATAGACGAGATGATATTTTTATATTATAAGATTGTCTTAAAATCATTACACATTTATTAAAAATAAAATATTAAATAAGATAGAAAACTGTAAAAATTAATAAAAATGAAAAATATGAGAGAAAATTATATAAGAACTCAATAATTATTATTAATAAAATTTTTTAATACAATAAAATAATATTTATGGATGCGTTTCTGTTGACCCAGGGAGAAATGGCAATTAATCTGATCGATGTCCGATCGACATCGATTAGACGTTATCGACATCTGATCGATGTCGATCCGACTCCGACATCGATCAGATTGCCATTTAATCTTTTTAATTAAAGTTGGAATGTCATGTTGGATTAAATTGATATCAATTTTATAATACCAATGATACTAATAAAGATCTTAACAACCTGTAAAGAACTTATTGCGAAAAATATTAATAAGTATATCTTGTAATTAACGTGGCGTTGCCAATCAATTTCGCCACCGTTGGTCCATTTATCTTTCATGTCCACGCGATCACCAAGCAGATCCTCGCCAATCACGTATGACGCGCTCTCTTTGCCCCTTCCCCTTTTCACGCGCATGCATCCGAGCGCGCTCGCGTCTTTCGATCGATGTTGACGTGGGCCGTGTTTATGTCCCGCGTTGTTTTTGTCTCCCGCGCAAAAACGCAGAACGGTTCCCTCGAGGGAGGTTAAGAAGGAACGGAGCATCCCCGTCCTCCGAGCCGATCGCCTATTCGTGTTGTCGTTGCGCCTCGGATGAGCGCGAGCGCGTAATTATGGCAACGATAGAGGTCACATTCCCGTCGGACGGGTCGCCCGGGAAAATCCTGAAATGGAGGGTGCGCCCGGACACGATGGTCGCGGCGGGCAGAATATTGCTGCTGTACCAGAACGCGACGCTGGACGCCGACGACGACGCCAAGGAGTCCGAGAGGAAGCTGCGGGCCACGAATTTCGGCCGCGTCAAGCGGCTCCTGACCAAGGAGGGTGACGTCATTCAGCCTGGGTATGCATCCCTCCCGCAATCTTTGTTTAATAGTTACACGGCGAGAGGTAAACCGCTGACCAAAATTGTGTACACCAATGCCTAGTCATGCCCAAAATTGGGCATTACTAAGTACACAAAAGTACACTAAAAGTACACAATTTTTGGGCATTACTAGTGAATTTTTTATGTAATGCCCACTAATGCCCCAAATCTGTACACCGTAATGCCCTCAGCGGTTTACCCCTCGTTACACGGGATTTCATAGCGTCGTCACGCTCCAAAATCTGCAGAATTGTCAACTTTAAGCATCTTCAAGGACGATACGCATATCTTTTTTTGTTACCTTGCGTTTGACATGGACTTTGTAAAGATTCAAAAGTCTTCTTCAATTTGGCATCGTGCATCCGTAGTGCAAACTGATAGATCATTAATCCTTAAGCGAAATGATAGAACGCCTTCCTCCTCTACTCTGTTTCTAAAAGTAGAAAGAAAGATGAAAATAATTTGTTTATTTTTAAATAAAAATGTCTAATTTTTAATTCTATGATATTTAAAAAATAGGGATTTCATATAATAATTACGTTACACTTTCCAAATGAAACAGTTTTATTGTGATCCTGTGA
Source organism: Aphaenogaster ashmeadi (assembly GCA_003063805.1). NCBI lineage: Eukaryota > Metazoa > Arthropoda > Insecta > Hymenoptera > Formicidae > Aphaenogaster > Aphaenogaster ashmeadi. The sequence goes on from NJRQ01000321.1 coordinate 107,656, forward strand.
TTTACTCGAAACATATTTGAATTTTGTGATATCTGCATAGTCGGTTAGTGTTCCAGGCAAGTGATAGCTCTACTAGAAGGATGTACACATCCCACTGTGATGATAGACTTATGCGCAGAATGTGGGGCTGATCTGAGAGTACAAGAAACCAGCAAAGATGGAAACACAGCTGGAGTATCTCAAGCCAGTGTGCCTATGGTACACAGTATACCAGAACTGAAAGTATGTCCAGAATTAGCAGAGAAAATTGGAAAAGAAGATGAGCAACGTCTTTTAATGGATCGGAAATTAGTGCTGCTTGTGGATCTCGATCAAACAATCGTTCATACCACGAACGATAATATTCCGCCTAATTTAAAAGTACGTGGACATTTTATTATGCTGACAATTCTCTTCATAGTAAAAACTATCGATATAGAATTTGTAACCATTATTGCAAAATCTAATGTTGTCATGTTTCTTTTCAAAGGACGTTTTCCATTTTCAATTATATGGGCCAAACTCGCCGTGGTATCACACCAGATTAAGACCAAACACCCGGCATTTTCTCTCGGAAATGAGCCGTTTGTACGAATTACATATTTGTACTTTTGGAGCAAGGATTTATGCACATACTGTTGCGTCATTGCTAGATAAGGATGGAGTTCTGTTCTCTCACAGGATACTTTCGAGAGACGAATGTTTTGATCCAGCATCCAAAACCGCAAATCTCAAGTATTTATAAATTACTATCTTAAATTTTACGTAATATAGAGGTAAATATTTAGAGATCAATTCTGTATTACATTATTTATTGCAGAGCTTTATTTCCATGCGGCGATGACTTAGTATGTATCATAGACGATAGGGAAGATGTGTGGCAAGGATGTGGAAATTTAGTTCAGGTCAAACCCTATCATTTTTTCCGTCACACCGGCGATATTAATGCACCACCAGGTTTGGAAAAGGCTGATGCATCGCGTTCACCGGAGCCGACGAATGCAAATGAGCCCTGTACAAATGATTCACAAAATAAGGATAGCAAAACTGACGCATCTGAATCATTAATTGAAGCCAAACTGTTATCGTCAGATAATCCCTCCGTGAAAGAAATAAATCATGAAGATGAGAAAGATGAAAAAACCGAGAACGAGACAAAAGAAACAAAGAATGGGAAAGACGAAGATATCAAAGTGAATGTTGAGGATGCAGAAGTGAATGAAGAGGATGCAGAATCCAATGTTCAGTCTGATACTGCAAAAGAAAACAATAAAATGGATAAGGAAATAACGGAAGTTGCATCATCTGTGGAAACAGACAAAGACAGTAAACAAGCGGTACCAAAGCAGGAGAGTGATATAATAGATGAAGATGATGATGATTATCTACTATACTTGGAAGATATTCTTCGGAGAATTCATACCGAGTTTTATGCTACACTGGATCAAGAGAATACTCGAAAATCTTTGCGGGATATAATCCCGCGGGTGCGCTCTCAAGTTCTGAAAGGATTATGCTTAACTTTCAGTGGCTTGATACCCACTCATCAAAAGCTAAACCAAAGCCGCGCATATAAAGTCGCGAGAGCGTTCGGAGCGGAAATAACTCAAGTAACGAATTTGTATTTATTATTTCTATGATGTTTTATCGTATTGCTATAAATAACAACAGAATTTTGCCAGGATTTAACAGAGAAAACTACGCATTTGGTTGCTATTAGAAAGGGTACGGCGAAAGCAAATGCAGCTAGAAAAGACGCAAACATAAGAATCGTAAATTCGGATTGGCTGTGGACGTGTGCGGAACGCTGGGAGCATGTAGACGAACGTCTGTTTCCTCTCACGTCACAGGTATAAATGTTACATTTGTGATATAAATATATTACGTTATTTAAGCAATTACTTTTACGATAATTGTTTGAAGCATATATTGTCTCAGCATTAATAATAAACATGAAGTATCGTAGGCACGCGGATCAAGAGTACCACCACCGCACTGTAGTAGTCCGGAACGCGTCGAAGACGTAGAAAGCGATAGTACAAACTCCTTCGCAAACTCCATTAATCCATTAATGTCGTTCACTCAAGAAGAGATCGAATTTATGGATAAGGAAGTAGATGAAGACATGGAAGAACTAGATATGGTTTTTGGAGACGAGGAAGATGCGGATGATGCGGAAGAATGTGGTACGAGGATACGTCGTCTAAGTTCCGAAGATTCTGAAGATTCTATGAATGGTAAAGCATATTTTAGGCGATCTGTAATACTCAACAGGATTCGAATACGATTATGTGTGTAATTTTATATACTATGTGTAATACAGGAAACATTTAAAGGATACATATATACATGCATATTAGAACATTTAAAATTGTCATTTTATCGTGTTAAAGTGTCCTAGGTGGGCCAAAGTTTTCAAAAAATTGATTTCATTACAATTATAATTTTTATGGAAAGAAGTTGTAAGTTTCTGGAGGATCCATCCTGGAGGACCAAACTTATTTTTAAAATTTACTTGGTTGGAAATTTCTATCCTCTCTAAGGGATGACACAATACGATTTGTTTATTATCATGGGATTAAATTTGATATTTCGCAGATTTTGTTTCTATCAGAATTGAATTTTTTTCACTTGTTCAAAAACTCAAGTGTCATATAGGGGGGGAGGGCATCAAGTCCGGGAATCAAATCCAGATTTCTGTTTGACAAGTGGCTGCTCTTGAGCTCTCCAACATCTATCCTTGATTTTTTTTCATGAATTATAGGTTATATAAAATATATTTCAATTTACTAAAAAGCATAATTTGTAGTTGTAAAATTTTATAGTTATAAGATTAAATAAAAAGTTTGTCTTATGTTACAGATATAGATGAAGTGGGTCTTTCAAAAAGAAAAAAGAGAAAGGTTTACAATGGCAACTCTGATAAAGGTTCTTCCAAGGATAAAGATGACAATTATAACAGTGATGACGATGACAATAACGATAGTGACGACGATGACGTTGTTGCACGTTTCAGAAGAGGAGAAGAATTACCTGATGATTTAGATCTAGGCGATAACTCACAGGACTCTGTGGACGATCTCGAAGAAGATAATGAAGATGACAGAGAATGGAATGCGTTGGGTGCTGCACTTGAAAGAGAGTTCCTTTCTGAGTGACATGTGTTTGAATATTAGTATTTGACTATTGGATGATTCACTCAGGATGTTTTGCGTTATTCATAAATTTCAAGTTCGATAGCCGAAGCAGGGTTATTGATAAAAAACGTTACATTATTTGTGTACTCTGATAAAACCAGAGTATAAAAATATTACTGATTTGAAAAGAGTAGATTGAAATAACTAATCTATGACATAAGAACGTATAAAAATGGAAAAGATTTTCTCTGTATATCGAACAATGGTTCTATATTAAATTTTCAAATTTTGCACACATATTTAAGCGTATGATCAGTTAGCCTTACATGAGAGATAAAAATAATAAGTAATTATTCTTCAAGAGTAATTTGTGGTTCATAGCACTGTGAATAACACGTATACCATTGATTGAACATATTTATGAGATATTTTCTCATACAAGAGAATATATCGAAAACCGATTTTATCTTTATGTATATATATAAATATAATACTAGAGAATGAGAAATTTATTTTCTAATATTTTTAGAGCTATTGCATTAATGTTGATGATCATAAATAAGCTTTTGTATTGAAATCCCAGAATGTATCAGAAAATTTGAAAATAAAAACTTATAGTGCATACGATTTGCAATATACTAATTAATATACTAATATTTGCAAAATATTAATGTCTATCCCCCGTATTTATAATTTATTAATTCTTAAGTTTTTCCGAATACAATAGTGTTTAGTTTACTGATGAAACACTGTCTGGTTGTGGGTTATTAGGATCTTCATAGTATTTTAGATACATCTTCTTATGAGTGAAGTCTCGTACATTTTCCAGTCTTCCTCTTCGAGGTGCTTTTGAGTAATCAAAGGCCGAGTCCAGTTTGCCATATAATTTGACCTCTTCCTCTATATCTTCCCTAATTTTACAAAGAAATGAAAATTTTACATAGAATGAAGATTTAAATATGTTCACACATGTTATAAATGTTTCTAGGTAGTCTCGTGAAATTTTCAGTGGTATACATACCTATATTTACTTGCGACAACTTCCTTTCCTGTGACTGGATCTACTACATCCCCTAGAGGATATACCACCTCGACTACCTACACAGATTTTAATTCAGTAAAAATACAAGACATCAAATTTCATTTATTCAAATTTAATCTTTCTCTCGTAACATCATCACGATAGCAGTAATTAAACATTGCTAGATAGAACAAAGCATACCTCGTGCGTGATTAAGCGCGTCAATTTTTCTGGTAATATCCTTATCAAAATCACGTCGCCGATTTTGCACAGTTTATTTGGATCATGGGCATAAACGAAATCGTTCTCTTTGAAGTACTGTTGAGCAACAGGAGGAGATATAACCTCAATTACGAATCTATCCGAGTAAATATTATTATATGATATATGCACATGTATATACTAACCATGTGAATGGAATTGTTGAATTGCATTCGCGGTACTCTCACTTTGGCGGCATTCTGTTTTGACGAAGGCATGCACGTTCCCAGAAAGTACCGCAACGCGGTCTTACTCGCTTCCTTCGCGGCCATCTTTAAATGAACTGTTTGCAATCTGATCACCCATGCACTGCAGAGCATATATCTATATGTATTATGAATCTATTCGGAAACAATTCCGTTCGGAATAATTCCGAAAAATAAATAGTCCAGTAAAATAGTATCAAAAAACACCGAATATCTACAAAACGGATAGACAAGCCAATTTTTTTAGGGTGAGTAGAAGGTCATAGGAGATGCCCGAATTCACAAAGTTCCAACAAAATTTCCCTGTGCGTCGCGGGCAATTTTAAAATAGGGGTAAGTTTGAATATCTCGGCTCCTATTGGTCGAATCTTTTTCATTTTTTTTAGTTTTGTAGGGAAAAATATTTGCTACAACTTTTGTTTGAAAAATTTTTTAATAGCTGTCAAGGAAAAAAAGTTACAACCAAAAAAGTTCTGTCAATTAGGGGTTGAACATTTTTTGAAAAAAGCTGAAAATTGCTGAAAAAGCTGAAAAAGGTTAAAAAAGCAGACTTGCATAAATTGTAAAAAAATTAATGAATAAATAAATAAAACCGCGAATTTTCCCCACGAAAAATAGCATTTACTAGACACAGTCAACTTTGGCGCTCTCTATCTCTGGGATTTGTTGAGTCACCGCAAAAGCGGATATACGAAAATTGGAGAGAATTGAGTCCTCTACAAATTTTATTTGAATATTTTTTTGATAAAATCAACAGGGGGCAATATAATTGTCAATAAAAATGTTCAACCCCTAATTGACGGCACTTTTTTGGTTGTAACTTTTTTTCCTTGACAGCTATTAAAAAATTTTTCAAACAAAAGTTGTAGCAAATATTTTTCCCTACAGAACTAAAAAAAAATGAAAAAGATTTGACCAATAGGAGCCGAGATATTCAAACTTACTCCTATTTTAAAGATGGCCGCCGACGCACAAGGAAATTTTGTTGGAACTTTGTAAATTCGGGCATCTTCTACTCACCCTAAAAAAATTGGCTTGTCTATCCGTTTTGCCATTTTCAGATACTATTTTACTGGACTAAAAGGACAAGGATAAGGAAACGACAAGGACAAATATATAGGATAAGTGATGAAATGCTGACGTTTACTATCATTCCGAACAGAATCGTTTCTGAATAAATTCATAAAAATATATGTGCCCAGCACTTATTATGGATATAATTTCAACCAAACTCCGATTAACTTATCAAGTAATGCCTGCGATATTTCGTTACAAGGATAAGACTATTAATTTTATGCTGACACATAGAAAGAAAAATTCAAGAACGTCGAATTATGCAATTAGAAATTTAAACAAAAACTGTTAACATTTTTGCCGGTTAATTAACCGTCGGTTAATTAGAGTTTAGTCGGAAGAGCCCCGATGGAGATTATACAGCACGTTACATGCAGCTGATGTTTATTAGCTACGCTTTCTACAATAATTGTCATTATTTTTTTTTCTCTTCTATGTACACAAAACATATATTTGCCTTTGTTTCGAATGCAAATAATATAAAAGAATGCAGATAAAGAGAAGAGAACTCTCATCATACTAGCTAATGCACACACGCAATGGAAGATATTTTAACGGATTAGAGAAATTAAAAACTGGAAAGCGAAAGAGAGAAAAAGAGAGATAATCCAATGTTTGCGAGATTGCATTTTTTTCTGGAGAAAGATCTGAAAATGCTATACAATATATCTTCTGAAGTTTTTATTTTTGTCACTAACAGTTACTTTTTTCACGTATCATGACTTTTTAGTTGCGTTTTTAGGTTTTTACACGCTTGACAATACATGTAAAATAATACACCGAGATATTTATGAAAAAAATTCCCTTTTTGTTCTTTTATTGATACTTCTATGAAAAAGATTGGTAACAAATTTTTTATTGATATCCGAAGAGAATCGCACTAGGAATAGTGGTGATATTGCGGTCAAAGTGGTGCATGCAGTATTTATAGAAATGTATCGATGGTACATTGCAACACAGATGTTATCAACGAGAAAATAGTTTTTGTAAAATCTCGAGAGAAATCATATGATAAAAACATGATAAAAATCCGATATTATTTATATTAACTTCTTCATAAACATATATTCTGTGCTGTCTTTAATAAATTTAACTTATCGTTGTTACTTTAATTTTAATGAACGTTAATTAAAATTATACTTGCCGGATTCTCTCTTTTTTGGTTTTAATATATATAATATAAGCAGTAAATTTATCTAATTGATCAAGCTACGGATGTAGTCAAGTACAAGCTTGTAAGTACTAAGTAGACTCACTTACAGACTATACAACGGTACCCATGAAGCTAAGGAGTTCCGAGATAATAATTAATATCCAATTACTAGCAGAGTAACTTTAGTTTTCCACGATGGTGAGCTTAATTAAGCGCTTCCTTCATCAATAATATAGTGGGTATTATACGCACGTGTATGTTCATAAAACATATGAGATGAAATGCATTTATTAGATCGCATTTCGCGACGTTTTCGGTTTATAGATATATCAATTAAAATTTCAAAGGATTTGTGAAGACGGAACGATTTTTCTCGGTAAAATATTATTGTAATCGCCGTTTCGCGATTCGTATATCTATATCTATTTTGAGAACCACTGTGCATCTGTGCATTATCCGCGACACATCACATGGCTGAAGCTGCGTGAACGTACCATGAAGTTTCCTCTAGGTTCCCGTCGAAGGTAAATTACATTTAACCCTTCGATTGCTGCACGTTACGTGCATAAGCTACTGAAGCGAACAGATCCATACGCTGTCTTCTGTTCGGTAGACTTGCAACGTGATGCACTAACGCGGTTAGGAAATTATGCGATTATGTAACAGAACTTGCGTGCTCGCCCTTGTGTGATCGACCTTCGATTTACAATGACACTTGTGCAATTATTAGATCTTTAATTCTTTCAAAAATTGCTTAAGGTTTCTTAAAATAAACTACGTAAAATTTTTAAGAGAAGAGAAAATATCGCACTTTGTAGAATTAAAAAAGTGAAGAAAATACGATTTTATTGGCAATAGTGATTCATCAAAGGTTTATATGCATTGTTATGCATTGCTAGAAATTATGGATATAGTATATAATTATGTTCATAATTTCTATGTAGAAATTAATATGCAGTTTAATAGACTATTGAGAAGATGACTTGAAAAAATTATAATTTGGACGACATTTCCTTGATATTACTAAAATCGTATTTTAATCACACATTTTAATCACATTTTTCAATTTTTAATGTAGGAACAAAACATCAAAGTTTTGTATTAAATACAAAATATAATGAATTCTTCGAATTGGCAAATGTTTGAATAAAAAATTTCTTTAAGTCTTTTTTTAATAGATACCTGGATCTCAAGATCTTAGTTTATATGTAGATTTAAAACTATTCTTATCAATAGGTACATTGAAGATAGTGTACAAGCTATTATGTAACACATAAAATACAGAAGAAAATTATAATTTTTTTGAAAAACATTATACAGTATTAATATTGCATATATTTAATTATTATTATTTATTAATATCATACGTAATATATTAATATTAATATATAAATATAATATTATTTATTAATATTATATTTAATTGTAACTTTTTACGTAATGTTAATTTTAAAAGCACTAAAGAAATTAATATCCTCTATCTCATAAGAAGATTTGTAAAAACATGACATAATGTAACCGTAAGAAAAATAATTTTACTTATTATTATGCGAAAAAGATGATAAAAATGAGAGAGAGCATAGGATTACAATCGTCAGTTTGCAATCAGACCGTAACTTTGTGCAGCTTAAAAAATGTAATAGGACGAATATTTCACAGGAGAAATTCACGAACTGATAGAGGAAAGGGCAAAGATTGTGGAAAACGCAGCATATCAATCTTTGTACATCAAAGACCGGATATTCTGAAATATATTGCTCTTATCTTCCGTATGCGCGCACGTTTCCTTTCGTTGTTAATACACACGCACACCAAGGAATCGTTCGCATCTGCGAACCGTATTGTTACTATCGAATGCAAAGGAGCGAGGGAATTCACGGATGATCGCTCCGTGAATCGGTTGGCGACCGAGCCGTCAGTCATCCAGGAAATTCCATTGTCGATGGAAAAATCGGGACTACGGTCGTACAACTCGGTCGTTGCCTCCATTATTACGACCTCGCGCCCCCGATTCTGCGGATTCGTTCGGTTTCCGGAAGCAATGGCGAGACGGGACGAAACAACGCGAGTTGTACGAAAATACGATCGCACGAAATTGGCGCGTTGAGCAAGCGTTTCGATCGCGCATAAACGGCAACTTGAGCATTTGAGAGCGGTAAGAAAGATATATATTAATTCGCGTATTTGTATTTATAAAGTCTCTCTTTACATTTATGAAGTCATTCTCACTTTCGTTCGCTCTGTATGCAAGATATGCTGCTATAATATCTTTGCGCCTCGAATTCTTTATGCAATAATATGACTGTCTGTGTAAGCTTCAAAGTTGAATTTCAAGATTTATATGACTGCTGGAACGTCGATAGCGTCGATTTGTCAATCATCCACGCGATGCGAACTGCATTTATAAAACATGATCACTTATATGACAACGGATAGATCTTGCGACATTATCCTCTCTTCCGTTCTTCGATTAAATCGTGTCTCGACATTCGCAGTTTGTTTCGAGGCTGCGCCTGCATTATTCTGTTCTCAAAAGCAGCGTGTCGGAATTTCCATATAAATATAGCTTCGCGATTGCTGTCGCGCCTCGGTGGTCACAGCTCAACGATCTTGCACAAATGAACGCATAAATTAAACTCCTCATCCTGATGCACAGAACCCACGCACGCAAAGAGCGTCAGATTGTTGACGATATTTGTTGCTTCTGAAATTTTACATACGGCTAAATAAAACCGCGATGTCACATCGGAAAATTCGACAAAGTTTCTCAAAGTTGCGAATACAATACAAATATATGGAAGGATCTTCTGATGCTATCTGTAATGAGATTATAATATTGATAGAGAGAGAGAGTTGCATTGATAGTGACAGATATAATGGCAATGCGATTTTATATGTGGCTGTAGAATATAATTTACGTAAATCATGTTATGAGTTAACAGTTAAATAATAATAACTAATAAAAAATTAACACTAACTAGTAATAATAACTAAGAAAGTAATGTTAACAGCGTGCCTATATATATACGAGATATTGAGTGCCTCATAAAGCGATTAATAATGCATTATATATTCCTATTTATCTGCGTTTGAAATACATTTGATATTTATGGAATATTGTATTATTATATTATAAGTAGAAATGTATTAGTGGCAGATAACAGATAACACACGTCGGCACGCAATTTGCGAGAAAAGGAGCCGCTTAGTGTGTTTGTATTTGGTATTTCGCGGCTGATCGACGCGATCCCGTGCGACAAGCTGATTTTCTCCGCTCTCAGGCGCGGCGAAACGTGCGGATCGTTTGCGATTTTTCACGCGTACTGATTCGTAGATAAACAGAATGTAAGGGGTATTTCCGTAAAGCACAGCTGGTGCCTGAAGCGAGGACCAGTATATTTACACGTGTAATCGTTTTTTGATTTATGGGGGACCAAAAGAGGGAGAGAGAGGGGGAGACGGGGAGAATGGAGGGTTCTTTTACACCCCGGTTCCGACCCTTCTGATTCGCGCACTGAATCAATCATCATAAGCTACGATTGTTCGCAACACGCGCTTTCCTTCCGCCAGTTTTACAGTTGTCCGATACTATTGAACACTATATATAATGGATTAAGTCGTTCATCTCACAGTTACACTGTTTGGTGTTTTCACAAATTTTCGTAAGAGATGCGGAATCTTAATTTACCTGGTGTTTCTAAAATAACATAAAAAAATTATATACAATATTAATATCACATCATCTTTCTTAAGGCGGCGCCAGACGACATGGCAAATATACGCCGTTGGCGAATGCATTGGCTACCAATGCTGGGCCAATATTGGCCATATATACATATGCAATACGATTGATATCAACATGATAGCCATTGATATCCATTGATAGCCAATGTATTCGCTAATGTTGGCGTACATTGGCCATGTCGTCTGGCGCCGCCTTTAAAAAAATCACAAACGTGTTTTCGTCAAAAACCTAACAGACATTGAATAGAAGTATAAAATGTGTGATTGATGCGTACGAGAGTTGAACAAATTTTCTAAGCATACTTTTGCCTCTATACGTAAATGTCGATTACGAAAATCGGAAAATACTAACGCAGAGCGTTAGTATTTTCTGTTAAATGCATTGGATAAGTATATGTCATTGAAATTAAATAGAATGGCAATCATTCGGATACGTAGTCACATACGTCGCCGGAAATTTCCAGTATAATGCAACGCTTAACTTTCGTGCATTTCGCCCAAAGTTTGAAGCTGTGGACGAGGTCATGGGCCATCTAACTTATACTCGAAAACGTTATACCTAACGTAGACGAAGCCCTGAGGGATTGGACGGTGTCGACGTGTGTGAGAGGATGTCACGGGATGTTACACTCCCTTCCTGTTCATCTGGTCGACAGCTTTGTCCACCTACCGTCATCCTTTGCTTCCTCCCCCGCGCGCAGTCCTTGCCCTTTGAAACCTACTTTCATTCCGTGTAATAGCTTTTTGAATGTCGCGGCTCCAATGCGAAGCACGTGGAGTGTATCGGCTGGTTATTGCGGTGCGTTGATTCCTGAAGGGAAGACCGCATGAACATACGGTGGAAAGCCTGTTGGGAACCTCATTTCCCACGTTATTCGTTTTTTGAATTGTGGGCAGGATCGAGGCAAACATGTGTCAATAGCCACTAGCCGCTAGAGATCTCTTCCTCTTCCCCTTGCAGTATACGCAATGCATTTTGTAGTTGCGTTCACAGTTAAAAAGAGAAAAGTCTTCTCTGCGATAATATATTCGAGATCGCAATATATTATCTTATAAAATTTTTGCGGATACATAAGAATATGTTCTTTAAATTGCTCTTATGGTTTTCTTAATATGTGAGAATAAATAATATAGAAAAAATTAATTAAATATAATGTAAATGATTAATGTGTTAAAAAATAAAAATTAAATTAAAATCCTTAAAGATTTCTTATTTTTTAAATATTTTTTCATAGCGTGAAAAAAATGAACGCTTTCTTCTTGCAATATAACTTGATTATGTCAAAGGTACAATTTCTTTTGAAAAGATAACAATTCAATGAAATAAGAATGAGCCATAAAACCATCGAATCATTGGCAAGAATTGAATTTTTCATGATAATATACGACGGTTACATCAATGACTGTTAGTATCGGATAAAGTTTCTAAGCATAACTTCTATTCCAAGAAGATACTTTTTAGTCTCTCAAACAGCAAGGAGAAAATAACTTGTCTTGAACCATACAACAAAAAACCCAGACAAAATAGAAATTTATGGTGTAGGAAAACATTTGTTTCGTAATATGCTTGTCTCTGACACAATGAAATAAGGGTTAAGCCATTGATAGGTCGAATTATTACGCGCACAATGGATTCTTTATATACAGTAGATATAGTAGTTAGGTGATGAACCACTTGTAAAGTCCTTAGGTTTAACTTCCATGGCAGATTCTTTATTTGTGTTTTCTGAAAAGCAAAAGGGATAATTTATTTTAAGCTATTTTAAACAAAGGCTAGGTTCTATCGTAGTAGTGATTTATACCACAGAGTATAACGAACTCTCGAAAAACTTCAGTAAAAGCAACCTGTTCTCGTCAATCGAGAGGATCCTTTGTTACCACAGGACAACGCGACCCTATACTACACAGAGATCACGCGACAGATGATTGCAAAGTTAGGTTCGAAGGTTCTGCCTCATCCATCATACCTTCCATTTCGCTACGGATTAACATCTTTTTCGAGATTTCTTTTTTAAAAACAAACAGCGGAAAATGATCAACAACCACAGAAATTTAAAAAATGTATAAACTGTCTTTCACTATTAAACTTTCACATTTTACGTCTATAATTCGTATAAATATTGGAGAAAAGTTGAATGTACAGTCACATCTTTGATGAATAAAAATTACTTAGATTAAAAAATATATTGCTGTGGCAAAAAATCTCATCTCTCGTTCTCTCCGTCTTTCTTTCTCTTTACTAAAAAAAACGCAATTCTTACCGGATTGGATATTTATAGAAATCGCCTTTTCTGCCAAGGAAAATATATAACAAACAAGTTTACAATGAATTGCAGTAACTACTGAAAGTAATGAGCATCCAAAGAGACACACCTGCCGAATCCGGAAAAGTATTCTTTTATAAGGCTTGGTTTTGTCGGATTCATTACGAGGGAGTTGACCGATCTTTCTTCTTAATGGAAAAGTCCTTCTTTTTAACTGTCGAACAACTACATACCAAATTTATCTCAAAGTTAAAGTTAAGTAACGATCGTACAATCGAAATAACTTGCAACTTATATACGTAACTGAATTAAAAAATAATAAGCAATATTTTATATTCGGGAAGGACACTTTAATTATGCTAACGCACTAATGGAGAACAATCCCATCCATCCGATAAATTTCATATTATGATATGGCTTTCCGCTGGGATATATCGTGAACTTTGCTTTTCAGGCAAATGGATTGTGCACGTGTTACCTGCCCGGATTACACTTAGACGTTTCAAGCATATTACGACATATATGTAACTTGAATAATAGAGGAACATCGAGCGTAGTTGCTGTGCTCATCGGAGGATTATAACGACTAATATTAACTTGATACAGAAAATCAAAAGTGCAGTAGAACATGGTATTTACTGTGCTCGCTATGTTGGCTTTCAACGTGGTATGAGCGTTAGCTATATTACACATGCTCGCTATGTTATACACATGTAATTTATGTTGATTTATCCGTTTATGATCATATATATTAGATTAATATACATCGCTTATTAACGTAGCAAAAGATCGATTCACTATATTTTTTGCTGTAAATATTTTAAAGAATTAATAAAAAATCTCTCGTTGCAAATGTTATAATTGTTTGCCCTAACGTTAATTACCTCGCGAACTTCATCGAACTTAGGCAAATTTCCCTCTCGCTCCAATTACAATGCAACCATCGTGCTTTCCCGATTCCGCGTATCGATCAGGCAATCTAGTGTTAATAACGTCGGTCGGTCTCTAAACAGGTCGACGGCACTAGCAGGTCTTAAAAGAGCGAGCAAGAAAGCGGGTATGGAATTGCGCGCGACTAAGGGGGGTCGAAAGGGACAGAACGAGAGAGTGGACGGCCATAAACCGAGAGGCTGTTTCGGGCGGGGGAACGAGATTATCGCTGTAAAGTTCCTATCTAACGAATTTATGAAACGCTACACCGTCGAGCCCTGATTTAATAACCACAGACTCCGGCCGACCCCTTTCCGTCCTTTCGCGTCCCCCGTCCACCGTTATCGTAAATTCCCGTCGTCGGCGCGCGCTGGTCGGTAGGTGTTCGAAAGTCTCTTCTTGTTCGAGGGGTTCGTTGCGGGCGGGGAAGAGCGACGAAGGATCGGAGAGCACAAGAACGAGAACCTTTCTAGGAATTCCGAGGAATTCCTTTCGCTCGTTTTCTTTCGGTTGCCGACCCGGTCGAACCTCACCCCGTGGAGATCTCGTCAACGAGATATCGGCTGCTCGGTCTTTTCCCGGCGCGTCTGCTCCCTCGGATCCCACGAACTTAATCCCGCTTAATCCCCGATTGCATCTGCATTCGAGAGACGCGCCTCGATTTTTTTCGTGTGTAACTCAATAGAATGGAAGATTTACATTTTAGTAAACGTGGGGAAAATTAGCGTTTTGTCGGTTTTAGCGCGGGCATAAAGGAGGATTACCAGAAAGATGAAGCAATACTGTGTATATAAATCGATAGAGGTAGAATGTAGATATATTAAAAATTAAGATCGCCTTGCACGGCATACACATCTAAAAGAGACACGCTACGGACTGCTTGATTTGTTGCAACCGCTTAATTTTCCATCTAGGTAAGCTAAAATGACCTGAAATGAAGGGATAGCGTGCTTCTTGCTCCTTCCTTCATTCTGCGAAGGTTCGTCGACGGAGATGGGCCAGGACGAAGGGTGCCGAGTGTCGGCAGATGTTGCCCCGTGAAAAATTTCCTCGCTCGAATGGCAACGCGACGTAATCTCCCTTTATAGGTGGTCCGATAGGATGTCGGGCATGAGTATTTCAAAGTCTGCTTCCCGCGTTCCTCGATGCGCGAGATAGATGCATTTAAATCGCCTAATAATTTTACGTCGAGTTGCCACGATTCCTTCTTAGGGGCTTCGCGTTTTTGTTCCTGCGAGCGAGAATATGGGAGCAATAAGGCATGTCTTCGTTCTTGACTCCTAGATGATGACGTGCGAATGCGCTCGCGATTTTCCACGTTCCCGACGTACTTACCGCGAGCAAATCTGCTTCTGATCTCCTTGCCGTTCATCGTCCTCGAAGCCTCCTCAACGGTTGCGAAGCAATTTTCAAGTATTACCGGTAACAACGTCGTTCTCGAAAACCGCATGCATTTGACGTGCGTGAAGTTTGTGATGCTGTAGGCGTCGCTGAAAAATGACGGAAATGTAAATTTCAAACCTTTAACCGCGTGGAAAGGAACGTATTCCCGCAGAGAATAACCATATATTTATTAAACAAATATAAATAGAAAGCCCATATCGGTCGCGGCGGATCTTGGTGCCTAATAATAATTATTTTGTAAATATATTTATTAGTTTTTAATGTCACATATATTACAAATATATAATTTCTCAATAATTATTAATATAATGTTATGGTAAATCTCAACGTTCGCTTTTGGTATCATCATGTTCTGTTATTGAGATCAGTTATCAATGATACATTTTAAATTAAAAACTGATATCATGAGATGTACTATATTATCGATAATATCATCACCTACATTTTCAAGATTAAAATATAATGAAGCTATTTAGATGTCATAAACATTATGGCTGAATTAAATCATCTTATAAATCTTATATTATATCTAAATCGGCACTTGCGATTCTACACTAGACGTATGTATGTTATATCTGTACTGGTATTAATTTTTAAAGAACACGAACGCGCCAACCAACGCTACGGCGCTGTTACAGCTCACGTTACGTGTTGTCTACTCGATACATTCTGAATGATCTGTAATTTACAACGTCGCAGGTGACATTGCTAGGGTAGAACGATGGAGACGGAGATGGTGAAGGGATGGCCGATGCATGGGCTTCCATCCTGCAGAACTCGAAACGTACAAATAATGCAATGAATCATGTAACAGTGATTCCCGACGGGGAATTGACATTAAACTGACATTAGATTCGTAAATATTGCACGAAATAAAATCGATTTATAAGCTTGCGACAAGTAACTCCGTTTACTATAAAGCCAAATTTATTAGAAAATTACACGACTGCGGCTACGTATTCGATTACGTTAGGATTATTAAAATCGTTACATTAACATGTGTATCTATAGTAAATATGATAATAAGTTTGCTTTATTATATCATATTCTCAGAATGTGTCAGTCAATTTTTTACGCAAGAGCAATTTATCGAAACGTTCTTAAATGTACTTAACTAGTCGTTAAATATACTTTTTTCGCTATTTATGTACGTTGCTGGTATATCGCTTTCTTATAATGCCTCATGATTGGAATTCGATTTTTTGCTAAATTAACCCGCGCTAGATTAATGATCGATACGATGGTGATGATTTATAAAAAGGATGTGTATTGCATTTCACGCGTAGGGATTTACCGTAAATCGATACTCTGGCCGATCAAACACCACCGACGAGGAACGTTCGGTTCATAAGTCAGCGGGGGAAAAGCCGCGGCGGAGTGGCCTGAATCTTGACGTTAATCGTTGGAGCATGTGTACACACTCCAGGTGATATTCTCTCGGTGGCCGACATTTATTGCTCTCGAGGTAATGCCTTTCCCTGGGCCGTAAACAGGCCGTAATTTACGGATCTGCTTCGACTCCGGGCTCTAGAAGAATAATTGCTGGGACACCCGCGCGCCACTGTATATCCACGTATTTATGTACATCGCGTCTCGTGTGACACTCCGAATTTTTGTCGCGCCAACAATTTCAATGCAACTTAATTATTACGATGATGTCGATCATACTAACGTAAATTGTCAACTGTCAATTGATTAAGTCGAATTTAAATTTAAAGCGCAAATGTTTCCTTTCTTTGCATTGTAAAGCATGAGCAATTGGTGTAGTTTATTTTTTACTTTACTTTTTGACAAGTTCATAATATTTTTTGCTATTTGTTACAGAAAAACATAGGAGATATACTCTTCTCTTCTAATATAAATTACAAGATATTTATTGCTATGATGATATAATATAAATTACAAGATATTTCAAATTACTCAATTAGATCTAGTAACATAATTATGTTATTTAGATCTATATATATATATATGTAATATAAATAGATAGAATATAAATTACAAGATATTTCAAATTACTCAATTACATCTAATAACATAATTATGTTATTTAATTTGAAATCTTAACATAATTATGTTATTTAGATCTAATTTAGTAATTTGAAATATCTTGTAATTTATATTCTATCATTATAGCAACAAATATCTTGTAATTTATATGATTTAATATAATTATGATTAAATATAATTAAACATAATACTTATGTTATTTAGATCTAATTATATTTAATCATAATTTCGTTAAGATTTTAAATTCGCGTAAAGCACAAAAAACATTAACGTTAATCGAAATCTTATATAGTGTTGTGATTATATCTATCTTGTCGACGATCCCCATTCGTCCGTAATTCTCGTATCTCCAATTAATCCAATTTTACGACAATCGCCAGAGGAAAGAAATGACTTATGCGAATGATATAACACCGACGTTTTCCTCCGCGTTACGAGGAAGACGGATATATAAAGCATTTATAAGTTTCCGTTCCGCGAAAATTTTCGCGTTCTCGCGCCGCCGTACATCAAGACCGTAGCCGTCTCGAAAAAGACGCGCGTCTTCATTGATTCCACCATCCCGTTTTCTTCTCTCGCGTTCTGTTCCCCGACCGAGAGCCTGAACCCCGAGATATAACTCGAGTTCCCAACCACGCGCAAATGTCATTTGTGGACGTGCCTTTGCGCGCGCGTACATCATCCCGTAGCGTAGCTAACGGGTGTGCGACGTCGAGGACGACGATGACGGCGACGACGACACGTCGACTCGACTGTGCGTCCGTTTCCATGGTTACGGTGGACGTGGAGCTAGGACCGTACGCCTCGTGCAACCCCCTTCGGCGCTGATGCGCGTAGGGGTTCGAGAGGGGTCCCGCCGAGAAAGGGGCTGGCCGCAGGCGAATTAAGAGTTTGAAAGGGCTCTATCTCCTCTACTCGGCCTTTTCCCATCTCCCTTTGCCCTTCCCTTCCCGCTACTCCCTCACCCTGCCACGCGTGCCCTTCTTTGACGTCTCTCTCTCTCCGATTCTTCTCCTCTAATCACGGGTCGACGAGCGCCTTCGTCTTACTCTGATGTAGAAGTAGCTGGATGGTCGTTAGTATCGAGCACTATCCGCTAACTCGCGAGTAATCATGATTAAGATCGTGATTAAAGTCCGCACTCTGTCTGTTTAGTCGGACAATTTTATTATCTTAATGTTATCAAGAATAAGCTTCATTATTGATATTAAAAACATCACTGAAATAAATCAAATAATAAAAATTATACTTTCTCGTAAGAAAATCGAATTTATGTAGATTTAATTTTCCTTTATGTAAGAGTATTTTGCCCATGAAATATTCATATGTTGTATCATTTTTTATTCAAAATCTCTCAATTATTCGTATTAATATTTTTATCTTACGGTTACTTGAGAATAATGGCTTCGAGCGATCAATTAGAAGTCCGGCAATTTAAACCGGTTTACTGGTTTGCGAGACTCGTTTGTGCAAGCGTTAATGAATCGTTAGTTAGTAATTTAAGCTGGATGCATTTCCAATGTGGACGGATTGAACAGGATTAATGATCAATGACATATGAACCCTCGTGGCATACATTGCTTTGAAATGCATATAATCGTGAAAGAACTCTAAATTTCATTGTAATCCCACTTTTAATTATCGGTGAATTCTGTAACGTACATACCTCTTTTTTTCTCTCTTTCTTGTAAAAGATTTTACCGCAACTGAACTCTAGGAAGAAAGTTGATTGCGTGTAAAATAAATCTCTTACTTTTTCTTTCATTGTGTGAATCGCTTTCTTTTTCTTATATTTTTCACAATGAGAATATAATAAAAATTTTACACTCACACACACATACACACATATACAAAACTAATATTATCAATATATATATATAATGTTGTAACTATAATTTATATATGTATTTTATATAATTTAATATTATATATTAATATTAAATAGTGTATCAATGGAAAACTCGAATTCGAAAGTATCGAATAGTACATTAATAATACAGCATGAAAATCATAATTATCATATATGTAGAATTTGAGAACTTCAACGTTTATTATATTCATTAATCTTAATAGAAATAATAATGTTACATTAATTAGTGTTGATAAAACTTCAATATCTTAAAAATATTGAGTTATCAATAGAGACGAATAAATATTTAAAATGCAAATTCGCTTGAAATATGCATTCATCTCGGTTACATTTCCGATATTTGCATGTGTTTATTTTTCAGCTACTTAATATTAAACCCGAGCGTGTCAAAGTCTGTGGATATATTCAGGATATTTTTACAAATATATATGCAGAGAAAACAGATTGATAGATATCTACGATGATTGGCGCTTTAATGACAAGAAAAATAAGCGCTGCAACTCACGCGAGAGATTCGCCGTATCAAATATCATACGTTGATTTATGTACCGAGCACAAGCAATCGTAATTAAGGGGGTTTGTAGTCCGAGTAATACGAGCAGGGCGGTATAGCTCTTGCAATACGGCCCGATCAGTAATTGCGTTTGATACGGCGCTGTGAAAGTTTATACGCGCGGACACACCGCCGGCGCCGCTGACAGAATTGCTTTTTAACATTCAGTTTAATTATATGCGCGCGAGTGAAGCAGAATCGTGGCGAAACACATATTAAAAGTATCGAACGTATCATTATTATGATAACTTGCACCACTGTTTAATTGCGCCGCTTCTTCCGTCCGATACGAGTAAAATTGTCCCACTCGATCGCGTATTGCGTACTCAAGTTATTTTTGCCGTGCAATAAATTATGTGCGAATACACGAGGTTTTTGTAAACAAGACGGTATTGATGGATTCTAGAGGCTTAGAGTGCCCGTGTAAATAAAACAAGAAGGATGCATCGGAAAATGAAGCGCGATATTACGGGACGTGGTATTACGGGAAAAGAACCGATAATTAGGACGTATTATGCCTCGATATTTTCATGAGATTCCTAATAATATTATTTCTTTCTGAAATGAGAGACGCGAATTAGATTTTATCTTGGCAAAGAAAGGAATTCGTTGCATAAATGTAGCTACTATAACTTTTACTTTAATGGCAAGTTCGTAATTTATTTCTTCTCTTCTATTGATGAGAATGCTTTAGATTTATAATTAAAATTCTGAGCATTATGTGCTGTAATGTAAGAAACATCTAAAGAAACAGATAATATATACATATATGTATAATAATATATATATCGGAATACATAAAATTATACATGAAATTCTATCGCAAATTCTGTTGTAAATTACATATTTATGTGACATATTTAATACCGTATGGCTCAATATTTATTAAAAATAAACATCAGCTTAAAAATAATTATTTTAATTTCTCGTGCTTATATAGAAAAGTGACATTATAATTAATGATATTATATGATCAATATGTTATATAGCTTAATAAGGATATTTTAAGATATTTCGAAATTTTCATTTGACTCTTGGTATTCTTGTTATTGAAAATTCCGCTCCGTATCGAGCATATTAAAATTGTAATCCAATATACAATTAAACATACACACAATTTGCAAGAATTTTATTAATCTCGTTATGACATCACGTTGTGACATTAATATAACGATAATATCATCATTATGCATTCTCTTTTCGTATTTTCAAGTTAAATAAACTCTTCTTTTTACATGTCAAAAATTTGTATCTTTAAAACGTTCGTGGATCGAACGATAAATTCTTCTTTTCAGGTATCAAACATTTCCGTGGGCCTTTGGGACATTCGTAGGCTCTACAAATTATATCTACAGTACCCGGGGGATGAAACGACCCAGGTTAACGTACCATCAACGAACGAGGCATGAATCGCGATGATGATTTTGTCCGCCTCTTCGTCGTGGACGGAGATCGCAAGCTTCCCGCGGTGCAGACAGAGCCCGTGTCACTACTTCCGCGAGCATACGATATATCATCGATGCGGCAGAAGCTTTTAAGCTGTCCTGAAAATACCGGCCGGCTGTACGAGTTATTAATGTCCCGCCTCCTTATAAAGTACTCAATTTTCGTTCTGTAAGGAGGAGAAATATTAGCTGTAATACGGCCACCGCCGCACAACGAAACGCCGCAGTATATCAGCCCGACGAAAATTACAGCGCCGACGAAGATGTTAATATCGGTGAACCGGGAAGTTCGGGTCTCTACTCTACGGGCGCGCACGCTTGTATTCGCAGAGTACATTGTTTTGACAAAAGGGCACCGTGGCGAACTTTACGGAGGACTTTATGCGAAACTCGGTGGTAGTCGCCAGTGGGAGCGCACTGTCCTTGGACGATACGTGCGCGATAAATCGGACACGCGCGCCAAAAAGTAGCGGTAGTTTGGTACCACAACTCTCCTGCAGTGATATGATCTTATTGTTCTAATATCGTTCGTTATATCTCTGTCTATTTCTGCCGAAACAACGACATTGAAATTGATCTCGGCACCACTATGCAAGTTAATTTATCTAATCTCACTTATTATTGCGTTAATTTATCTAATCGAGATGTACTTTTCCGAATAAGTATTGAATGAAAGCCTAAGCTTTGGTACGAAAACTTTACAGCGCAATTTAATAACACGTCGTTTCAGTTCAATGAAGACGGAGTTTCGGATTAATAGCTACGCAGAAGATGTAACTACTATAATTAACAATACGACTCGAGTTGGAACTTGGTGTTATCAACGTCGCAACGTATATGATCATAAAAGAAATTATAAGCGCATAGAAAACTCGAGAAATATTTCTCGCTTTACCTCTTGCACGGCGAAACTTGCATTTTAGTCGCTTTTTTGTAGATAGCAACGGTGGAACTTGGCCTGCAATATACAGTAATGGCGCGATGTGTGCGGATCATTCATGAGGACGTGAACTTTTCGCGTTGAGGTAGCGTATGCAAAGCTCGCGGTCCGCGGGTGGTACTCCCGGGGATGATTCTGAATCCCTGCATCGTCGAAGAATACGTGGGGCCACACACTTTAAGCAAACTTTTCATCTGAGGGTCTTCCTACGGCTCCAGCATTCGGTTCCTTTCATACCCCACGCCGTTCCTGGGAGGAGGAGCTTGTTTATAGCACCCTGTAGATATCGTAAAATAGGAAATAGCACCCCGGGGGCAAGACGGAGTTTTCCCCGAGACGTGATTGGAGTTAAGACAAGTCCTTCTGTCCGCCGGCGTTGAGGCCGCGTCTCCTTGTCGCTCCCGACCGAAAAATAAAGCATCAACGTCCCGGTCTCGGAGTTATTTTAGTGAACGCGACGGAAAGAAGCAATGTCGCTTTTTAAGTGCGCATTTGTCCTCGTTGACTTTTTGCCCGCGCCAGATGTCGTATCCCAGCTAATTGTAACCGATCACCGTTATTCCGTTTTGCCTTTGAGCACGGGGCTTATAAGTGAACGCTTTTGAGGGGCCCTAAATTACTCGAATTCCTTCCTGCTCGTTGTCTACGCGCGTCTAAACTGTGTCCACGGAAACGCCGTTCCAAAAAGAATATTCTTCTGTTAACTGTTAGAATTAATTAAATTCGTGTTAACGTGACAACAATGATATTTTATTTGCAGTAAAATTACTTAGCGTTTTGAAATCTTTTTTGGAATCCCTATTGTAAAATATATATTCCAGAATTAATATATAATGGAATGACTTGTGCAATCCAAAATTCGCTAATATTCTCAGAAATTGCTTAGGTAATTGCCAAGAACGGTTTTCGATATCGAGAAACTTCATGTAAAATCAGGTGAGGTAATAATTTACACCATCAACTGAATAGAACATGTTAATTATTCCGTTATGAAATTAATAAATGCAGCAACGTTAATAAAAGAGAGCAAATCTAATTTTTAACGTTAGATAATATATGTATAGTTATAAATGATAATATCAGAGAATATATATATTTACGTTCGTTGTTAGTCGAGAACCTAAAGTCCATATTTGGTAGTTGTCACTTGAATTTCTTGTCTCAAGATTATATCAGATGAGAAATTCATAATGAAGATTTCAACTGACAATGAGTTTCCTAGTAGAAACGCGACTACAAATGCGACAGGTCTGAAATTTCCTTCTCATTTGATCTCCTGAATTTTTTACTTTAATTTGTTAAAGATACACTGAGAGAAAAATGTATGATATTTGGAACTATAATGACATAGTAAATGATTATTAATTAGGAATATCATTTTTAAAGTAAGTGCTTCCATTATGTCGGTTACAATTACGATATAGGCATAGTATAAGTGACCCATATAAAATTTTTACCAATTATAACTAGGGCCCGGATGTTCGGGCGATTTCTCGGGTCGCGCGCGAAGTATCGCTGCGTGCGAGCGAGTCGGGTGCTCGCTGAAATGAGATAGCAACATTTCTCGAGGAAACCCATAGACGTATAATATCTGGACCGCGCGGTCTCAATGTCTCCCGTAGTCAGAACGCGTCAAAAATTAGAAAAAGACAGCTGCTGTATCACCATACCATAAAAAAAGAAACAAAACATTTGTCATTTGTCAGACGAAGACAGAATGGTGATACAAAGCATGCTATCTCTTTCTAATATTTGACGACTTTTCGGCCGAATGCACAGTCTAGTTATTATACGTCTATGAGGAAACTCGACGCGTCGTTATATTGTGTTATTATCTCACTTCAGCGAGCATCTGACTCGCTCGCACGCAGCGATGCTCCGCGCGCGAACCGAGAAATTGCCCGAATATCCGGGCCCTAATTATAATCATTTAAAGTAAAAATATAGTAAGATAAAATATATGGAATGGTAAGAGAAATTAACCATTTTATATAGGCAATACAATTAGAATATTTGACAAATATTGGTATACGTAACTATATTCTTATAGCATGCTTTACTATACACATGATAATAATAACAAAGGAAGGAAATATGATGACTATAAATCTGTGTTCACTCTGCTATATTTTGCTTGTTTAAATGAACTATAAAAATCTGTTTGAGGCCAAAACTAACTATAAAATATAGTGAGATTATTGTTATTCCAACCATTTCTTTTCTCTTAGTGTAAGCTTTTTGGAGTCGTTTCATGTTACGTAAACGCATAATATGTGCAATCAAATGAGTGCAACGCTATTTTGCAAAATGGTGTGCTACGTGTTTCTCTAGTTTGTTTGCAAATCATGTAAACCTCTTAATGAGGCAGATGTAATGCCGGTCCAATTAAGCTATGAAAATGTAGTATCGTAAAACAAAATATATTTCCCATTTTGCACATCTAATTGACTTGGAATATATGAAAGATACAAGAAGCATAATTCGTGAATATATGACGTATGCCTATAGGAATTCGTGACGTATATTCATTATATTTGATTATGGAAATTCATGAATATTGCGATCACATGCTTGTAATTTACAAATGAATTCCGGGCTGCTTGAAAAAATTGCTCGGTGACAATGGTTTTCAATTACCTTTCATGAGAGATGCAAGTCATTGAAATGGATAGCCGCTTTAATGTTTAACAGAATAGTCTGTCCTGAGATATGCACAGTATGAGAGAGAGAGTGTTAAAAAATTCCACGAACGCACTTAAGAATCGTGGATTTAGAAACGAGACAGGAATTTATACAAAAAATACGGCGCCTCTTGCAAAAAATACAAAAGGCAAAGTTTTTACGAAACTTTTTTGAGATATAACCGATCGGAAAAGTGGTTCTTTGCGAGTTAAGATCCATAAATGCAAGAAGGTAATAAAACCTTATTTTTTATTCAATTCAAAGACTAATAAGATTTTAAAGTATCATCCGATACATATACAGGGTGGGGAAAAAGTCCCGGACCCCTGAAATATCTCGGAAGGAGTGGGATATAACAAAAAATGTTAAATACAAAAGTAGTAGGGTTTAAAGTGGGGCACTTGATGGTGACCTTGACCTTGACCTAGGGATCAAATTTAGGGATTATTTCAAGGTCAACTTGGAATTTTTAAATGGAAACCCCTATTTTCGACTCCAGAAATAAAAAGAACGAAAAATTTTACGTTCAGGTATATAGTCATGTTACGGGATCAACTTGACCCCTAGGGTTCATTTGAAGGTCAAATCAATTTTTAGATGAAAAATTCTTGAGGAAAGCATTTTAAAGAAAAATGTTAGATACGGAAGTTGTAGGGTTCAAAGTGGGGCACTTGAAGTTGATCTTGACCTCGAAACAGGGGTCAAACTTTGGGGTCATATCAATATCAACTTGATTTTTTAAATAGAAATCCTCGTTTTTTACACCAGAAATCGACAGAGTATGAAATTTCACGTAAAAGCACGTCGGGGTCAATTTAATCCCGTAACATGACCATATACCTGAACGTAAAATTTTTCGTTATCTTCATTTCTGGAGTCGAAAATAAGGGTTCCCATTTAAAAATTCCAAGTTGACCTTGAAATGACCTCTAAATTTGATGTCAAGGTCAAGGTCACCATCAAGTGCCCCACTTTGAACCCTGCTACTTTTGTATTAAACATTTTTTTCTATATCCCACTCCTTCCGAGATATTTCAGGGGTCCGGGACTTTTTCTCCACCCTGTATAGTATATTACTAAAGTGTATAACACGTTCAAAGCTAAAAGAGATATAAAAAGAGGTAACGTCTTGTAACATTTTTGTTAAGGAGAAATAAATTTCATATCGGATTGTTCATATCGTTTCTCAACATTCTAAATAACGACTGCATATGTGTGTGTGAAGGATTTATGTTAAGGGTATTCGATAGGAGATACACATATCGTATTTATTTTTCTTTAAAAAATAAGAACGAGCTTCAGAGCTTTCGCTGTTTCATTTATATCAAAGATGCGTATATGAATCTCGTTCTCTTATTCTTATTCTTCTCAGATTAAATATCTTACTTTCTCAAACGTTCACAGAACTGTCGTTTACAAAAATGTATGATATAGGTGTGTATGACGTGTATACGTGGTCGCAGTGTGTTGAACTCCATGGGTTCGTATTTGGTTCGCTAAGCTCAAATGACCGTGCGGATCAGTCATCCCTGCGGGATCGCATCGTCACGCTTGATCGGTGTCGTACTCTCGCGAGTGCCCGGAGCATCTGCGATTTCGCGCGGCTCGGCCGTCCTCGGTTACACTCGGTTTTCGCGCGAACACGTTTGACTCCGCTGCGACTTCGAGTACCGATGACGATTAACACTAAACCTGCCAGTTAAATGACTGTTTTTAAACTTTTGATTAATACTAAAACCACCACCGCCGGTCAAATGACCGTTTTTAAACTTTTGATAAAAATTCTGCATTCAATATTATCGCTTTTCCTCAATTGACTTCACGACTTTTTCTTAATATACATATAATCCGGTTCGGTAGAAATAGGTATATATAAATTATCGGTAGCTTTAGTGTTAAAATCTGAACGTCGAGAGACGGTGCCTCCCTTTCAACGCGACATCTCATAAGAAATCGAGTTGAATTAAACGCGTTAATTAAGCTGTAGCATAAGGCCGTCCACAAATGGACGTAGATGATAGAAGACGCTCCCGTCGCGAATCGCCCCCGGACCGAGTGCAGATCGCGCAGATGTATGCGCGCGAGCGTCTTCGTTCAGTTCTTCGAATTTCGCGCCGGTTGTCAGTCAAAGCGAGCTCATAATCCCCGAGGAGGCTTGAAACTGGTTTTTAAAACCGTTTAAAAAGTGGTACATCGACCCACTCATCGTGGGACGGAGATTCATAAGGGGACTAGAAGGTGGAAGAAAGCGAGCGAGCTCCCGCGATTCGTCGGCGTTTCTAATCGAGCGAGTTACACGCCGACGAGTGTCCGGAGCGACGAGAGTGACGGCCTACGGATAAGCAATAAGTAGTGCTTCCTCAAGGTGCCAATTCATATAGCGAAAAAATCGCCGCGAATATAGGTCACGTGGTCATTCGCAGTTCGCTGGATTTTTTCAGCTTTTAGCGAATGTTCGCTGATAGCAGGAAAATCGAGCCAAGAAAGTTGCAACATTAGGCGATTTTTGGCGATCGTTTGGTATACTTTGGTACATATACCAAAGTTGCTATCGGTGGTTGCTATTGGTGCTGGTGCAGTTTGGTA
>NJRQ01000321.1:174537-200507 GCA_003063805.1 Aphaenogaster ashmeadi
CCCATCCTGACACCACGAGAAGGAACATCATATATATAAACCCCACACAAGAAATCGTCTTATGTCGATTACATGTTGATAATTAATTTGAAATGGGAAAAACACAGAATATATAGAATATAATTTTTATTAATGTATTATAATGTAGATATTATTTTATAATACATTAGATAATTCTCAGCGGCGAGGAACGCTACATATATGTTCCGGAAATGTTTGTTTTTGTTCTGTACAGCCTTGTTATCGTTCGCATAGCAAGATTCGAGCCAGCAGAGAGCTGCTTTGCGCGTCGTCGTATTATTCTTCGAATGTGGTTGTGACAAATACTGGAAGATACCAAGCGGCATCGTATCTCATAGTTACTGCAGTAAGCTATTAAGGAAATTGTCGAAGAGAGGAGACGACATTTCAATCCGATTAAAGCAAATTCTCTCGTCTAACTCAAGATTCAAGTGATAATGATTTTATCCCAATTTATATTTAAACCAAAAGTTGAAAGCGCAATTTGGGATATATTTGAATTCAAGCAAGAAGATAATTATCGCCCATAAATATCGTGAAACAATAATTTATATAATTCTCATTCTCTATCGCCCCCATTCCTATTACAAATGAATAAATCACGGGAAATGTTACGATTCGATAAGCAATTGTTACTTCCATACATTTTACGAACACTTGTATTTAAAAATATATTACTAATAGCAAATTTTAACTGTTACACACAAATTATTTAATGCTTTCTTTTAATGGCAATTTAAATAATTGATATTAGTTATTTTATTTTAAAAGAGTAATTGCACCTATTATTTGAAGAATAAAATTTATATTGGTTTCGATCGAAAACCTATTTACAACTATTGTGTCTTGACGATAGACTGATTTTAGCTGAGTTCTCTATCAGAAAGGTGACTGTAAAAGCAAGGTTTAGTGAGCAGTCAGTCGGTAGTTTTATTTGTCTTCGTAATTCGTAAGAAAGTCCCAAATAGCGATTCCACTTTTTCTTCTTAGTTCGCTATCTTTCCAACATTTGGGCGTCGGGATGTCAGCGATTGCGGCAATGTCATGCTTGCGCTTTGCGCTGATAAACGGGACGTTACTTGCGCGTGCTGCAGAAAAGTGCTTTCAGACAGCCGAGGAGATTTACGAGTGCGATAGGCGCTTCGAAACGCTGAGCTGATAAAAAGTCCGTCACTGAAAATTCGCGAATTTTCGACCAACTTATGAAAAACGAGTTCTTTCCTGTCAAGGAGAGTGAGACAATAGAAATGAATTCGTATCCGACAATGAGTATTTGAAATGAATATCGGCATGTGTGATAAATATCCATGGAGAGAACAAGAGAATGAGAAAAAAATTTATTATAAATGTTAAAGTATGTTGATAGGCTGCTGCGTTTGAAGTAAACATGTGATATAAAAATTAAGGAAATAAATACTAATTAATACCCTTCAATATAATCTTGATTAATTATTATAATATTTGTTGTACATGTCAGTCTAATTCTATTCCAATATATTAATTTGTGGTATTAAAGTATGAGGGATGTTGTATATTATTAGTTAGACTATATATAATATGAAACATGATAAGTCCTCAATATTCGTTCGTAATTGGATATTGATATGAATAATTATGATTTATTGTGTAATGTGTGTTACTTAATCAGGTTAATTTTATTATAACGTTAATCAACGGATGAAATGTTATCTGACAAAAACAATTGTATGCTTTATAATATTTAACATAATAATTGCCAAATTATTAAGTTATTAAATTATTTCGATTTCACTCATTCACAATTCAATAAAAATAACAAAAAATTTGCTAAAACGGTTATGTTTCTTAAAAAAGAAATATCTTTTATACATAGAAAATTTTGAACAAAAATATCGTACTTTATGCATTTATAAATATATATTTATAAATATTTTCAAAGGTTAATCGCATATTGCTTGATTGAACACGTTGCTTGATCGAACGTAAAGATGCTTAAGCCACGATATAATCCATGTAATTTTACTAACGCGGTTTATCGCGCGTTCAATCGATTCGCATTAGGATTACGTGGTTATAAATTTTAGATGTATGTGATGAGCGACATCGATTTTATCATCAGGTCGTCATGTCTTTATTTAACCTTAGAAACTCGTACATCTCTCTCTCTCTCTCCCCCCTCTCCCTCTCCTTCTCTTTCTCCCTCCTCTCTCTCTCTCTCTCTCTGTAGGACCAACGTCTTCCCCGGAAACGACGACTGATCTGATCATTTATTTTACGTGCGAGGATTCATTTCTCCTGCATTACATCAGGCCGCCGGGCAAGATTTATGTATTTTCGAGGATAGAACTGTAGTATCTGCTTTATGACTCGGCAGATGAGCGAAATGGCTTCCCATCCTCACCGCTCCTCGTCGCTTCCCCTATAGAGTCCCGGGGGAGTCCTTTCTGGCAACGACCGGGTTGCTGTGCGCGACTAACGCATCGACAACTTTTAATGCTCCCTTTTGATTTGCTATCTCGTCCGCGTCGTTCCTTCGTCGTCTCTCCACGTGCTCCGTACAGTTTATCTGTTCGTTCGCCATTCGGCGACGATGGTGCGGGAGAGAAAAATGGGTAGTACATTGGCGTGTCGTTCGGCCCGCAAAAGGATTCTCTTTCTTCCTCTCCGTACGGGCAACAATGCTTTTATATACGTTGTGACATACGCGACGTGGGGAAATCGACGTTCTTCAAGCGACCGTGTGCACCGCCCGCAATTGCATGCGGCGGCATTTTGCATTTCCGAATGGCAAGAAAGAGCGAGCGCGAACGCGATACGCGATCGTGGGAAATCGACCGAACAGTCGTATACCGATCTCCGGAACGAATGAGCCGTATTCGACTCGTCATTTCTGCTGTCAACGCCGAAGAAACGCCAGAAATCTCCATCGATGAAGTCTCCGAATGCTTGTATTTTCGTTGCGCGAATCGCGCAGGGCATTACTATTTATAAACCCATTGGAGTGTTGCGTTTTCCATTATTTACCATCTGCGTTTTTCTTGTCGTCGATAAATTTAAGGAGTCTTGAGAATGCTTGACAGTATTTGTACAATATTAACAGCACTTTCGATTTTCGATTGACAAACAACCCTACTTACATAATCAATAAACTCGAATCAATACAGCCACGCGGAGAAAAGTTACGCCAACTCTTTCGGTATACATTGGCATCGTTGACAAGTTCGATCATGTTTGCAATGAAAAGGTTTTGCATTTCTTTAGATTACACTGTGTCAAAAAAAATAAGCTGCATTAATAAAAATCCAAAATATCAGGAGTTTAAAACAACTTTATATAATTGTGATGCAACAGTTCTTATTTCAAATATAAATATGAAAAGCCCATATCGGTCACGGCGGATCTCGGTGCCTAATAATAATTATTTTGTGAATATTCCTGCTCATGCGAACTGCGCGCCGCATATTCGTCGGTCTTGAAACACAGTCCTTACATGAAGCCGGAATAATTAATTCACATATTAAATTCACGAGCAATTTAATTTTTGATGCTCACTAGTATCTATTATGCTCACTAGTTCTTATTTCCTTTAACCCCTCAAGGGTACACATATTAACTCACTCGGGCCTACGGGTACACTGGGCACAAAATACCCAGTCGCAGTTTTTCGTTTATAATTTCACTTCTAATTCAACGTAGAGCTTTTTTTAAATTAAAGTTTATGCAATTCAGCGTTAAACAAACCCGTAATCGATTAGGTTTAATAAATCTAAAGTGGAAATATTAATCATTGAAAAAAAGAAAAATTTTCGAATTTTCGCGTTTTTTTATTCAATCTTCAGTATCTCCGGTTCTAATTGACGAAAATATAAATTTATTATCAAAAAGCATTTTAAAGCGGAAATGCTCGTTTCTATCTGATTCTTATACCACCCGAATTAAATTACGGGTCAAATGTACCCAGGGTACCCTTGAGGGGTTAATATATTTAACATAATTAATTTATTCGATATGGAACTAATTTGGACTACTGCTCTGTTGTTTTGTTTTTGTATTACATAAAACTTTCGATTTTAGAAACGATGAATTCGTGATTTAAAAAATTCAATCAGTTTAATTTGTCCCGTTATTTTAACGATACGTTCGCAAAAAATTCTTCGTGCCCACAATTTTCATGGGATATTCAATATCACGGTGATGGAGTCTTGCGCGATGATATAACAGTCACTTCTAATCTTTTGATCCGCATTTTCGATGCACGTGAGCGTGTGTACATACGTATAAAGCTGTCGTGTAAATTCCCTGCTCGTCGGTATGAAAGTTTCAGTGTTCACGGCGCACTTTTCATTCTGAAATTTTCATGAAGGCGCATTGATCCGCGAACGATTCATCGGATGCGTCGACATACGTTTCATGTGCCGCGGCAAATTTTACGCACATTTGTACGCGATAAACGTTTGCAAGTCGTCAGCATATTGTTGCCGTCAGTTTGCTAAAAGCACCGATTATTGGGAGAGTTATAACAATTGTTCAACAATGTTATCGTTTTCGATTGCCTTTTGACCTATCGTTCGCCGCAGCTTACTCGCGGTAATATTCGCAGAGCGAACGAAATGAATGGAGACGCAAACTACACAATTAACGTAGCTAATGCGAATACTTATGGTAAATAGTTGACACTTTCCCTACGAGTTATGCGAATTGCCATATCGATATACCGGCGAATATCGCGCATTAATACTCACGATATTGGCGCATAGTAAGTACAATTAATATGCGCAGTAATGTTTATAGTGGCGCAGATAGTTCGATTGCAAATAAATGAGTGAGTAAAATAATTTTATTTATAAAATTATCTTATACATATATATATGAATGTTAATTACGCTTTTCGCTTATGTAGACTGAAAAAAGGATGATTTCTTGAAATTTTAACGCACTATAATTTTACATTTTCTCCTATGAAATTGTTTATCTAAAATTTCTATAATAAATAATATAGCGAGGAGCAAATAATTGTACAATTTTTTATATTGGGACGGAAATGCAGGACTGAACGTTCGACCAATTCTCATCCTTCACTCTTTTCTGCCTAGAGCTTTTGCACATTTCATACGAGCAGTCTCGCCAATCTGCGCAGCTTCGAGTATAGGGGCATTATCTCTCTATAATAATGGCGAGTGCACGAATCGATGGAGAGACAAAAGCAGACAGTCGGTGGGTGGCAAAGGGCGTAAAAGCGGGGAGGAGGAAAGTGAGAGAAAGAGAGACGAAGGAAGCGAGAGATAGAGCCGGACGCGAGCTGGGCGTTGCATTATCGTTATATTTACGCTCGGACAAGTCTGTTCAATCGTTATGGATATATATAAGCTACACGGTAGAAACGAGCAAGTAGATCTCCCATGTTGTTACTCCTACGAGACGAGCGTCCTCGCCTGCTTTCTACCCGTTAAAGCTCAGCGCTGCGAGCTTTTAACTGAAAGATAATTGCGCATAATGTAGAAGCTCAATTTGCAATTAGTGTAATTTAAAATTTGATATCATTTTCTGTTGCTAGTTACATTACTTCTCATTTTCCTTTATTTTTTAATAATAATTAAAAACTTATTTTAATTTAAAATAGTTACTAGGTTTTTTCGGGTTACCTCCGTCACTGCCATTAATGATGGATTGGCATTAATGATGGATCAAGACACGGAGATAATCCGAAAACCTCGTAACTATTTTGAAGAAAATACTCGTGGAAGCCTCAAAAAAGCATAACTTATTTTAATTATAAATTTATACGTTTTCATGAAACGCAAAAATGAACGATTTTATTTTTCGCCGTTACCGAAAAGCATTAATCGAAGATCTGAAAATTTCGCAGCTAGGAGTCTCTTAATATGAGCATTTGTTACGTCTGCGTCTACATTGCTTTGCGTTCTTCGGTCGTGCACAAATTACATTTCGTTCGTGAGGTCTAAGTAAATTTTATTGGACATGCCGGCGGGGGTTCACGCGAAGCGAGCGAGCGCGTGCACTTTCCGCGCCATGCATGTAAAACGCCTCCTCTCATTGTAAAGTATTTCGGCAGCAGTGTTTTGCCGGGGAATCGAATCAGCACGCACCGGCGCCATTCCATCGCCGCCGGTTGTGATTTAACGCGCGTCCCAACGCCGGCGGGGCGCTTACAGCATCGGGAACGCTTCATTGTCGATTGTGTGTCGCGCTGAAATCGAGCCCTGGGATCTATTCCGCGCTCTCTCGCTGAATGTCGCTCGGCGGCGGCGGCGGCGGCGGTGGTAGCGGCAGCACTCGAAACGGCGCATCTCGATACGCCCGGGTATTTGACTGATACAATTGAAACATCAAACATACAGAGAACTGATTGATCTCCCTCTCTCCATACGGCGTAAAAGAGAATGCCCGGTGGAAGTGTCAGCCGTTTAGTCGTGCGCGCGGAATCGCATTTGCGTCATACGAACGAATATTCCCGCGCAATGGAATATAGTTGTTCACCGCCGATGGGTATAGTGGTGTATCTTTCCGGTTTTTTTTAGGTGATTATTTTACGCACATGATTTTTCCATCTGCAATATGAAAGTATACAGACGATTTTTTTTATTGAAAGCGGCAGTTTAACAATTTCAAAATAGATACCTAAGATTCTCTCTCTCTATCTCTCTCTCTCTGTCTTTCTATAAAGAAGTTAATATTACATTGTTTTGTGTACCGTAAAAATTAATAGCACGTTTAATTTAGTTAAGAATGCAATCATTAAATTTTAATAAGTTACTATTGTCAGACAACCTCACTAGAAGTATATATTTTAAAAAACAAAGTATTTTAAATAATTTTAAGTCAGTATATATTCTTTAGATTTTTTATATAAAAGTATTTTAAGCGATATATTTTAGCAAACTGTCTTTAATTCAAAATAATTACGATTGGCATTTATTGTTAGATTTCTATTCTACCATCCATGATTCTATCATAAGATGTTTATAAATAAAGGAGTTAGCTGGAGAAATATTTTAATTCTAATTCTAAAAAAACTCGAACAAAATAACTTTTTAAAATCCCGGGAAAAAATTTTCATATATAAACATATATAATTATATATGAAATTTGTCCATACATGTTTTTCTTCTCTTGTATAATCTCTATTCGTATATATAAGAAAAATAATAATAAAAAGAATTTCGAAATAATTAAAAGGATAATTTGGGCAAAAAATTGCCCATATATATATAATCATATATGATTATATGTGGGCAATTTTTTTTCATTACCTCAAACTTTACTTTTATTTTGCGGAAATTATCCTTTTAATTATTTTCAAATTCTTTTTATTATTATTTTTAAAAAAATTGCCCATATATAATCATATATGATTATATATATATGGGCAATTTTTTTTCATTACCTTAAACTTTACTTTTATTTTTAAAAAACAATGCGGAAATTATTCTTTTAATTATTTTAAAATTCTTTTTATTATTATTTTTCTTATATATACGAATAGAGATTATACAAGAGAAGGAAAACATGTATGGACAAATTTCATATATATAATTATATATGTTTATATATGAAAATTTTTTCCCGGGATCAGAATTAACGTGCAATGTCAACGGCAAAATGGTCTCGCCAACATATATTATCTCCATACTATTAATACATGAGTACATCGCACATATTCACATTTTCATCAAACTAATATGCTTTGTCATACGATCCGTATAATATCAGTGCTGATAATAATACATTTTGTTACCTCCGTTCTATGTAATTCTCGTAACATCCGAGCGAATGGTATCGTCCACGATACCAAGAGTCCTCCTCCCCCTCGTAGAATCGTTCCGAGCGTTCCATTATATTCTCATTCGATGAATCGACTACACGCGCGCCATGTGTCTCCCACGGCGTATACATAGGGGTTATTGCACGACGGACAAAAATACACGGAGTCGCGAAAGCCGATTTACGTTCTGTATTTAGAACAAAAGCATGCCGCGTATATCGCATGCTCGAGGAATACGCGTCTACGACTTATGATGTTTACGATAATTCTTGTTCTTATCTAACAAAACATAGAATAAGTACAATAATTTACATGACGAATTAATATAGAAAATAAAGATAGAAATATAGGGTATAAATGCAGATTGCTCTGGAATTGGTATCACTTGTTTTATCTGCGGGAATTCAATTTAGAGCCGATCTTGCGACATCTTAAATGTGTGTAAATTTCCTTTTACATCTTTCTAATTTTCAACATGAAACATTCCGGTAACTTAAATTTAATTGTACGTGACTGAAGCAAAACCTATTAAAAAATAATTGAGAAGTAAAGTATCAATATTTTTATACAATATAAAATATTGTTATTCGAGATGCTCAATATCCGAAGTAAGGTATCGGTGTTTCGTATCCCTGATAGAGTAGGGAAATGAACCTTGCGACAATACAAATTGTAGAGGGTTAGTAGAGGAGATTTACGAAGCGGATCGGATGGATCCACGATCGAGAGACTTCTTATTCATCCGCAAGTACGTCTAATGGACCATTTCCGGCAACGCGATTGACTTTAATTATAGGCCCCCGAAAAAGATCGACGCGCCTTGAGCGCTGCGGGCTATTAACTTTAATGGCGACGCAAGGGAGGATACAATGAGACATAAAAAATAATTGACCGTTAGCCTTTCGACTGTCTTCGCTCGCCACGTTGCGCGCGCGTCGCGATTGCATCGTCACTGCTCGTAGAGCGCAATCGCTATCGCCCGCCGCATGCAGCGCGACTGCAATACACACAGGTCGATGTAAATGGGAAGCGAGGCGAAAAAAGTTAATTACATGTCAGCATAAATAACGCTCGT
This sequence comes from Aphaenogaster ashmeadi, assembly GCA_003063805.1. Classification (NCBI taxonomy): domain Eukaryota; kingdom Metazoa; phylum Arthropoda; class Insecta; order Hymenoptera; family Formicidae; genus Aphaenogaster; species Aphaenogaster ashmeadi. The sequence goes on from NJRQ01000321.1 coordinate 183,396, forward strand.
TTCGGATGTGCAGCACTGTTGTAAATTTCATCATGCCGCGACCGCCATCCCCCACCGACGGAAAAATCGCTTTTTTCCGGTCCACGATAGATTAGGTTCACCGCGCGATTAGGTGCATACCGATAGCGGGATTTCAACTTCGTCGGCGGTCACGAGAGTCCTTCGGAACGCTACGTGGTTAGATTATTTTTGTAGGACTTGTGCGATCGCGAGAGAGTACCGCTGCCAAGGACGCCGGCTCGCGAAATTGGTTGTACGAGAAATCAATTCCGGGTTGTGCACCTTGCGTTTTCCATTACTCACCGCGGCTCAATTCTATCTAAATGAAATGGAAACTTTCGCTGTGCCAACGTAAATGTTATCTTCGAAGTGTGCGCGGTTTATGTAAAAGGTAGAGCGCCGTTACGGAATCGTAAAGAAGCAATCGATCATACTGTATGCTAAACGGATGTGCAGATATACCGCTTTTACGTCCAAGCAGGAGAACGTGAGAGAAGTTTTGAGCTATAGCATAATATAATTTAAGAAGTAGCGATATATGTCTTAATGCAATTTTGACACATCGATTATGGAGTAAAAAATTTAGCTTTTAATATATTAACAATATTCATCTTTTTCGGCCCAAATTATTTCGCAAATAAGCGAAGATCAAGTATTTCGTCTCCAATTTTATTTAATCGGAAGATTCACATGAATCAAAGAATTTTTATTATTTGAAAAAATTTCTGAAAATCCTATAAATATATAGTTTGTCTATTATAATTATCGATTCGAATGCTTGGAGAACTAGACAATGAACTATCGCAAAGCATTATATTCAAGCCAGCTTATAGGATTGCAAAAGATTAATTTTTTAACATATTTTATTTAAATATTAGATTCTCATTTTTTTTTGAAGCGATAAACGTGACTAACATCATGAGTTTAATGCTTCTTTCTTCGAATTTTTATAAATAATTAATAATATTAATAATATTTAATTCTTTCGTGTTCAAATATTTCTAATGCATATTTTTAAAGCGTTTCAAATTTATATTAATTTTAATGTTAAAAATTATCCAAATTATTCGGAAAAAAGCGAGATCTTAAGAATCTTAAGAAGATTTGAAAGTTAAATTTACCAAACGAATCGGTAGATACACAGATTGAATGTAATTACTTTCGTTCGTTTGTTAACTTCCAAAGGGAACGATGAAAAAGGAGTTGTTATGATGATGAGACTTTAATGAGGTATCAAATAATTTTAAAAGCTTTCACTGCAAGCTCTAAGTTAATAGTTTTTTAGGCCTTCGTTAATAGTCTTACAATTAGACAGAAAGGGAAATCCACGAAAGATAAATATTTTATATTCATTCCATAGCTAGGTATGCAAATGCGCGTTAATGTTCATACAAACCGTTTAATTTTCGCCTGTTTTTCTCACCTCGTAAATAACTGCCAGGGAAACGAACTGCGTCAAAACTGACGGGAAAGTCTCACAAATTTCCCATGGCCGGCTATACGCATAAAACATGTGTCGCGATAACGTTCGTACGATCGTTTAAACAACATCCTACGGGGTTGCCACATGCTTGACGATAAATAACATTTGTACCCGGCATCGGTTTTCGTCGGTTTGCCGTTGACACCGTTTATTTCTGATTAATTGAAAAGCTCGTGTCACCGTCACGTGTCGCCGGCGTTGCGCCGCGCAATTTGCTCTGACACACTTTTCGTTTTTTCTTCATCACCTGGCCTTCGTTCCGGTCGACGGACCGCTATATCGTAAGTTCTGTTTTTTTCTCCTCTCGCGAAAATCACCGAACGTCGCGAGCTTTTCGTCATGGTTGTTTAATTTCGCGTCGTCGTCGTCGTCTCGTTTGCATCGTTAACTTATAACAGAATGTACACGCTTCAGATAAATGCGCAGCGACTCAACAATGAATTATTCGGTGATAAGAACCATCTCAAGGGTATTTCCTTAATGTCAAATGGCATTTTCTCGACGTATACCAGGTCAAGGGTGCATACACGATACTCGACAATATTCTTCGCGTAACTGGTCCTTTGCTCCGCTTTGCAAGCGCTTTATTTAAATGAATGCATTTTAAGTAAACTAATTAATTTTTATCTTTTCTCAGTTTTGTAGAATTGAGGGTAGCGTGTGAAAGCGTGAAATGTTAATTACGCAAACAGAGAGAATATTATTATATAGCGAAATAAATGTATATTTTAGAGAGCATCGCGCATTCAATAATTTGTTCTAGATGAAATTAAAACACACAACGCTTCGCTGTTTTAATTTCATCTTCTATTCTATCTCGTGCATCCATTCTTTCCTGCTTAACATAAATGTAAAGCATTAATTAAATTTGTTATTATATTTTATCTTTCATAAATGTAGAATCAAATAAAAATATTATTAACCATATTTCGTAAAGTAGATATGTGACAAAGATTCATAGCATTGGCAAAAATACATTAGAGAGTTCCTCTATATCAAGCGGAATGGATAATACATTTTGAAATAAAACAGAGGTACTTAATAATAATTTCAAGATTATTACTGTAAAGCACTCGTTCCTCGATTGGTATTAAATTACGGATGAAACTAGAATAATAGCATTTCGCGTACTGGATCACTTCTTCCGCGCAGTCGCAGGAAATTACGGGAGCTCCATACCTTTGTTGAAACCAGATCACCTCGTAATGGCGATGAAATTAGTCTACCTCTTAGCCGCACTTGCATTGGTATAAACTTACGAGATAGAAATTATATATGAAAATGATTTTGACGACTATCCGGTTTAAAGGTTGCATACAAGATCAAAATGTAGATTTGTGAAATATATCATTGTTTTTTAATGTCATATCATTACATCAACGTTATTGAATGTTATTGATCTTTGAGACGACTTGCACGGTGAACGTTTCTGTAAAATTATGGCCAATAACGTATTATTTTGCCGAACAATTGTAGCAATTTCGTTAGATCATGCTACTGAATTGAAACTACAAAATTATTGGTTTCTTCAAAGTGGACAGAATTTGTCTCACATTAGAGAATAAATTATTCTGCAAGAAATGCAAGAAATGTGTGTGATCATCGCAGCTATTATCGAACGAAGTATTAGACTATATAAAGTAACATCACGTATCTAATGCCATTGCATCTAATATTTTATATCTGATCCACATTTGGTCTCACAGAAATTACATTAAGAGATCTTTGTAAAGGTCAAAATAGAGAGATAATTAATTAAAATTAGACATCCGTGAAAGGCTAAATTGGAAACGGTTTCAATGGGATCTGAGAAATAATTGTGCAGATAACATATAAATTAAAGGGATGATACTCTCTAACAAATAATGCTAGATATACATTTTGTATATGACATGATTAACTATAAATAACATACGCACATACATAGTTTAAATTTTTAACTTCCATTTTAAATTCCAACTTCAAATGCCAAATTTCGATTTTTTAGAAATATTATATTATCTATTATTTCGGATTTTAAGATATTGGCACGATTGCGGTGATCACGACAAGCTTAATTCGGTCTTATACGACGGATTTATTTTGTAGTATTCTCAAAAAAGTACTTATCGATTAGTTCGATTCTACTTTTAAAACACATCTTTTTCGAACGCATGACGATTTCACGACGTGCAAATACTTTCGATAAACTTTCGCGGAAACGGAGGCACGTAGAACGATCTGCTACGTTTCACTTGGTTGGAAATTGCGCGAATTCCCCTTTCCTTATTGAGGGACAATTGCGTTAAAATTTCATTTGCGCGAATGGATAGTTACGCCCCGGTACGAGGTTTATTTCATTGTGAAAATAAATTATTCGCGGAGAGTGCCGCGGCGGCACTCGCAAAACCTTCCTCCCTTCGAGCCACGATCCTTGCGACCGGATCTCCAGGATCCGGCAGGCACTTTGACCCGCTGTATGACATCGCAAACTTCGTTACGACCGGGTACTTGCCGGTGATTTTAAGTAACGGGCGCCACGCCGCACCACACCTGGAATACAGTCTCTTATTTGAAATAATCATGAATGCATCCAAGCATTTAAAATAATATTTTCCATACAGTATATTTTCATATACGTGTGCACACATATATCACTGCACACTTATATTTGTTATATAGATGCGTTTTAATTTTATAAATATTTCTTTTTATATCACAGTACACATGAACAGATAAATAGATTTGTATCCTAAATTCCATTGCAAATTATAAATTGTTTAGAGTGAAGTATTATAAGAATTGTGAATAAATTATTTTATTTCTTTTTCTGTCTTATTGAAATTAACTTTTTATGCCATCTAAAATGGAAAAATTTTTATCAGCTTTATAAATGCTTTTCTTTTTCCTTAATTATATTTGATTATATTCATATTTTTGCACTAATATTTAAAGACTTACATATTTCAAGAGAATTACTGAAATTTATAATAGAGAAAAACAATAATTTGTAATTACTAAATTAAAACTAAAGTTAATCAAAGTAATAGGTTTTTATGGAAAGTTCGATAGTCGAAGTGCAGTTCCTAGGAACGTGCAGCATTCTGAAATTGTTGAATTTAACGTCAACCCTGCTCGGCTGGATCGCGCCTAATTCTCGCGTCACCTTTACAAGGAAGATCGTAAGATGGTTGAATTACTCTTTTGCTTAAATGGAGCTAGTAAGTAGTAGGAAGAAATTTATTGCATTGTAGAAATGTCTATACCTAGACGTGGAGAAGGGAGGAAACAAGTAAAGGATAAAGGCAACGAAGGCTTGGGTAAAGCTTGTACCATAAAACTGTTGGTAGTTAAAACTACCTATCCTGATTGTGAGAGGATAGGATGCGCAGCTATAGGATCGTTTCACTTTTTTTACTGCGACATGAGGATCTGCTTTCCTGTTTCTGTGTAGCCGACCGTGGATGGTAAAGCTAGTAAGAGAAAAGTGTATCAAAAGAGATAGTTTTTATAGAGAAATATCCGTTAGTACATTAGATAAGGTAATCGTGTTCAAAGAATATAACATATTTGAATCTTTGAGCCAATAATGTCATTCATATCTTTTTCATTTTTGGGGGAAGAAAAACTTTGTAAAAGTAAATATAAAATCCAGCTATTTTAATACTTCGTTTCCAATTTTATAAAGGACAAAACACGAACATTTTATATTACAGCAATACAATTACGCGTTGAAACAAGCATTGAGTATGCTAATTTTATTTTTATTTATCTTTATTTGTGATTTATATTATCACTTTGCTTAATTTTTAACTACACAAAATTCGTGCTAGGTCGGATCAACGATCCCATAGCTAATTAGATGAGATCGTTTAAACAAGATCCTACGTGACAACAAATCGTACTCGGAAATAATTGCATTGTCATCAACGAGAGGTTTATGGAAATTCGTGGCCAGACACTTGGCTAACGGTAACCCGGTATAACGAGGCGCGCACTGATGTTGGGCGACAAATTATCGCGGCCTGTTGTCTACGTCACCCGCGTTACCTACGTTGCGAAGGCGAGTAATTTGCATTTAGAAGAAGCCCGTCTCTGGCTGGCAGCATTAATCTGATTTTTCTCCCGTAACCACCGCAGTTTTTAACTGACGCCTGTCATGACGAGCGCATTGCAGAATCTTCCGTTCTGCTCATTTTTTCGTCCTCCAGATATGCACGTAATTATCACGCGCAGGTGACTATGAGGAGCGAAATGCATCAAGTAAAAACCTAATAAAAAATTCCGTGCAGGCACAATGCGTGAAAAATGTAGATCTTTTTCAATAAATAGAGAAGTGATACTAAAAGATTAATTTTGTTCTCTTTTAATCACGCGTACTGTTCACTTGTTATCATTATTAAATCATAAATGTTATTTTTAAATATTATTTCATAAAAACTACAAAGCAAAGAAATAATTTTTTTCGCACACGGAAAGAATGGTTTTGCTGAAATATCTAAAACTTTGGCCAGATACAGATCTCAAAATAATTTTGTTGGACCATCAAAATAATTATGTAGAACGCCCAAAATAGTTACTGGGATATCAAAATTTTTTGCAGCATTATCATCATATTTGAGCATCCTACATAGTTACTTTTGATGGTCTAACAAAATTATTTTCAGATCTGTACCTAGCCAAATTTTTAGACACTTCAGCAAAACCGTTCTTTCCGTGCAGAGATAGACTACGGAATACGAAATTGATGACATCGAATACGTTTACGATGGAAAAGTCGATGTTAAATTTATACGTTTTCGCACATCAATTTTTTGATATTTAACATTGAAAGTGGTAGTTAAAAAATTGTTTAATTATAATGATCAATAAGAAGTTGAAGCTCATATAAGTATCGAAAATGAGATTTACACCGTTCTACATGCGGATGTTATTACGCGGATGATCCAGTGTCATTTTTTCGAGTTAATGTAGTTTTAATGCGTGTTTCCGAAACAATGTTCAAGCGAGTAATGAAACTTTCCTGATCAATACCTCTTTCATTTTTCACAGCGGTAGACTGCACTTTCTTACGCGATTCTCTTTGCAGTATCGCGAACAGCAGAACTTTTGTCATAGGGGATCGTGCTCATGAATCTTATGCTATCAGAATTTTTGACATTTACGTTCATCTTATTGAACTTTATTGCATTAAAAAATGTTATTAGATCAAGAAAAAATTTAAATCATTATAGTATTTAAATTTATTGTGAATTATATATTAAATTCTTCGAAACTTTTAACATTTTAAACTTTTTATATTTTAAACTTTTAACTTTTAATATTTCTGCAATTTCTGCAGACTATGTTTATTAAAAGTGCTTACGATAAAATATCGATATTTCGTTCATTGAGCAAGTTTGAAATTGATAAGCTTAACTAGATTTTAATAAACATTTAGATTTTAATAGTTGGAAGACAGTAATGAATATATATATATAAAGAATATTAATATCTTGAATAATAAATTCTTGTAGACTACAAGCAACATTTTTTAGAGTATATTAGAATTAACGATAATTATATGTAATCAGTTTTTGTTGCAAAATTTTTTCTCATCGTTGCCACTAATGCTATCCATATCGCAATATGCCAGTACTCTTGACAAAAGTATGGACATCTATTAAATTTAAGCACGCACAGCCATTACTCTGCCACGCACGAGTCATTAAAGATTTTTACTTACGCGTTTTATCGCGTTTGTCAGTGAAAAATAGAATCGCACGGCCGCTCGCGTGTGCGGCGGTGATGAAATTTACGCGGGTCTACATCGCCGCTCGTTTATTCGTTCATTCGACTCGCAACTCGAGTTTCCAACGTATAATTTGTCGCATCGTATATATGCGTTAGTGTAGCGTAAATAGCGCAGTGATGTTTATTTGTCGCTTTCGCGGCATTCGTTTCTCTAAAAAATGATTCGCGTTACCGAGTTTGCCCAAGCGATATTAGGAATCGAGAAAATCTGATGAGATTGCTTTCGTACTTCAGGGATTACAGGATGCTACATTGTCCGTAAATGTATACGGAATATGCAACTATGCTGATTCAGTTGCTGGTGGTTGATTCTCGATACAATATTCAGTAGTAGTTATGTCTGTATTTCCTTTAGGAATGGCTAGTTTGTTCTGCAATTTAAAACTTGAAATTCTATTTCCGAAGATTGGATTACATCGCTAATTCTCTTAATATAATCCAATATTTTCCTTTCACCTACAAATTCCTTGAGCAATTTGGAGTTTTCTTAATAAACCCTTGGACGCCATTTTCTTATAATTTCTAGAATTTGGTGAGTTTATAGAATACTTAAATTAAAAAGTTTAAAAGTAAAATATATCTAAAGTTAAATGAGTCAAGTTTCAATTTTTATTTGTCAAGCGCTGCTCTCTCAAACTTTTCTTTTAATTCGCGATAAAACATCTAAAAAATCTTTATCTTTATTACTGTTTATTGCTTATAACTTAGAAATTATAAATATCCCGACATTTTTTTGTCAAGGAAATATGTACTCTAAAGTCAGGCAATCATGAAAGATAGCGCACGAAGCATTTTGTACATTACGAATGATTTCGACGCCGCGTACCGTACGGAAATGAACTTTTCGTTTTATTGTCGCCCTGAGCAGTTTCTGCCTTTAATTTGCCGTGAGAACCAACCAAACAACAAGTATGCGTTCGCAGAAATGCAATGTGATAGACAATATTCTCTCACGGAAATGGAGAATTCCTTCGTTGGCCAAGTGATTTGCCGTAATTGCGGATTTTCGCTTGTCTTCTCCCTTCTCTCTCTTTCTTTTTCTTACTTTTTCTTCCTTTCATTGCCAGTTTCTGTCCTTTCCTCCATCTCGAAAGCTGGATCGCGGCACGACTAATAGGACGACCAAGCACGGTCTTGATAATGCGCCCGCTGAAAAATGCCAACAAATTCTGTAATCGCACATTTTCTCGTTCGCGGATTCTTTATTTTTATAATATCTCTCTCGCTCGCGCGGTACTCAGTCTGCAGCGACGATGATTAAAAGCGTGCACTCTGTGAAGCGTAATTGGATGACTCCGAATATAATTATAATCTTTTGATTCCTTCGCAGTTCCTCTGTGTGAAGCGCGTGATGAAATTAGTTAGTTACAAATTCCGTCAGAGAAAGGGTTGTACACGGAGTGCCTGCAATTTAATTTAGTGACATGTGCGGTATACTATAAATTCTAAGCGGTCTGCTTTTGATGCGTAATCCTAGTTATCAGTTTATTGGCAATTCCGATTCCAATTGCAAATGCGCATCATTTCCGCGTTTGTATATACGTACGCAATTATGTTATATTGTTTGATCGTAATTGTATAGCATGATATTATAATTATAATACAATGTAACATTACAATATTGCAATTTGTGTAATGATTACATTAATGTCAACTACGCATCGTCAACTATTATCGTGCAAAGGTTGGTTATTATGTAATTATATAATATATAATTAATTTTATATGTGGTATTCTATTACATAAAAATATTGTCTAATAATTCAATTTATATTTTATAATTATTTATGTTTGGCAGAGAGACGTTAAAAATTGGAATGCAATAATCTCTCAGATTAAATGATTTTAGATTATGTTTGAGTTCAAAATCGAGAAGATCGCTTGTCGAATTCCGTACATACTTTAGAAATTTTATAATGAACATTAATGCGAAATATAGTGATATAGCACTACCGAAACGAGTTAATAGCGTGGCGCGACATCAGTATCAAGTAGCGCGACTAAGAAAATGAACCGACAAAGTCTTCCGATATTAAGTGACGTGCGATGCAAATGCAGTCAAAGACCGACGAGCACTTTAAAGTCCCCTTTAAGAACGCGACATTGACAGGGAGTATATATAGATAAAAAGATTATTTTACGTGATGTCGACGAACCCGGGCTTCGATCCGTTCACTCCGCCGTCCTCGCCGAGCTTGTCTGATATCGACGATATGAGACTGTCTGCATCACCGGCAATTTTTATCGCGCACTTTAACACGCTTCTCAAGATAACTCGTTCCCTTGTCTACCTCGCCATCTCTGCCGTCTTTAGCATGATAGAATGCACATTCTATATGCTGAAGATCGCAGCTTCGATATGCTTCCGTTGGTATTTTTCGATTGGCCAACGCCCCGTTGCGTTATTGTTGTCGCTGTTGCTGTTTTTCTGTGAAATTGAGACGAATCGCGTCGGAGGTATCTAAAGCGTGCGGTATTAAATTACTTTCACTAGCCGGTTCGTGGAAGAATTATGAGGCACGACGATAAGAACGAGGGGAGTTGCAGAGTGCAAGTAATAAACGTGCAAGATTCCTGTCCCGTATCTCTTGGGTGGCGGTAGTTAATTGAGCTCCTTTCCTTCTTCTTCGCCAAAATTAATTTCGATTTTCCTTACCGTTTTCATGCAGCAACGAAATAGGAAAGTGCAACGAGAAATCTGCAGTTTATAAAATTACTCGTGGGTTTCGTGAAAATGCAAGGATGTAGTCAAGTCGCAGTCTAATACAATGAATTGAAGGATGGCTTTTTTATATGAAATGATTCTTTTTTATATAGCTTTATATATATATATATATATATATATATATATATATATGTATATGAGAAAACTAGAGAATATTAGAGTGTTATATTTTAGGTTAGATATTTGGAAATCTTAATGCTTTGGAAATATTTATTACATATTTATTATAATTTTTTAACATTTACGAATAGATTCATTGCTGGATTATCAATAGCTAAATTTGAAGCTAAAGTTTTTGTTAACATAAATTAAATAAAAATATATTATATATAATGCGAATTATTCTTACAGAATGCCTTTGAAGAATTTTTAAAAATGTATTCTTGAATTTTTTGACACAGAATCTTTTTGAAAAAATTTGATCAGTTGATATTTAATTAAAAGACACGATTAAAAAAATTTTATCAGACTTGTGGAAATGACCCGATTCTGTAGTTTGCTCCTCCTTTTGTCGGAATTTCCGGAATACGTGAGCACTATTTGCGAAGTTCGAACGACGAAGCCAGTTTTTCAATTTGCCATACGGACGCTGCGTGCGATAATACGTCGAATTTTTTCGGGTGCCAACGGCGTTGCAAAGCTTTCCCGATCGAACGATTTTGGCGACGTGAAACGCGAATGAAAAGAACTTCAGAAAACCCGTTAATAGACTGTTGGACGGTTAAAACTTCCGAAGAATTCCATCACGAGAATGGCTATTGAACTGGAGATTTTTGAGGCCAATACGCGAGAATTTGGAAAGTGCAGTGAGAAATTTAATTTACTCTCTGGCTTTCACAATAGACTCCTTTTTTACGTTATAGACTCCGATTCTTGAAATAATATTTTAGGACATCCTAAAAATTTTGAAATATTGTACACCAGATACTTCAATACGCGTGTATTAGTATTTACTATAATATTTAAATTACCTGTTATTTTTTTTATATATAAACTGTCTAATATTTAATATTTTAAAATCTTTAAGTATCATTTAAAGATTAAATACTTATATTAGAACTTGTCAATATACATATTTAAGATATCCAAGTTCTATTTATATACCGGTTATTTAATATTATTATTTAATTAACAAAAGTTATTTAATAAAATAACTCTTAGGCATTAGGTAAGGACAACTTAAGTACAAAAGTTTTTCCCTTCATTTCTGTCATAAAGTCTTTGACGACGGAATGTTTTTGGTCTCCACGATAGACCCAAGAATTCTGGCAAGCCGGCTAATGGGCTGTTAAATGGCTGAAATTTCGGAAAAACTTTTCGTTGTCGCAGGCTCACTCGCTTTCCGTCTACGATCTGCTCGGGAACAAAGAAAGGAGGAAGAAGGGTTGCGCTCTGTACCGCGCAAAGGTCCAAGAATCCACTGGGAAGTTTAGCAAGGTTGATTAGTTCATCAATCAATGACGAAGTGTTTACCGCCTCGGCATCCGATCAATTATCGACTGATCCGTAGCGTCGGACGACGCGAACCGTCGCATCGCGGCACTCCGCTCCGCTCACGTCTCGAACGCTTTCGCAATTTTGAGGCGTCGCGAGGTCATTGATTGATCGTCGAAGCCAACTTCCTTCTCTGACGTGTTATCCCTTCTTCCTTTCTTGTCCCTTACCATCGTCTCGCTCATCCATATCGAGTTAATCGACCAAGTGCATTGTCTTAAGAAATTGCTTTGCCACAAACATTTCTCGAAGGAACGTCCAGTTATATTCCCTTCTTTAACATAACTGCATCATCGCAGAAATTCATCTTTTTGACGATTATAGATATCTCTCTTGTTCCATATAAATATATTTTTGTATGAGATACAATAATATATAGTCTTCATATAAATTCTCAATGCGTCTTATTTTACTGCACGGGAAAATCAGCGAGTAAGCTGATAATTTTTTTTTGCAGTGGAATAATTTTTTTTACAATATTTGATAAAATTGGCACAGCTCTAACGTACTGTTAAATTTCCAAAAGACAACGTGAATGAAAACGTATATTACAGTCTAGACATTTTTTATTATAATTTATGTACTTAAATCTGGCACGTAAAGTCGGTTGTAAAAAGAGATCGTATAAACGATAAAAGTCTATACGTAGATATATATATATATATACGTTTTTATAATATTAAATATTGATAATGCTGTATTAGAGACTGTGTATTCCACACCAACGTAAATTACTTGAATAGGGATTAATTATATGTCGAAACTCCTCATACGAAAATATGGAGATCGTGATAATTTTCGAATTATAAGCTGTAAGTTGGTTGATGGTATCGCATATAATTCGTGCACGGAATTATATATATTTCACGTCAATACAACATTGATGATAAATATAATAAATAAAAATATTAAGTATTTATTAATATTTTACTAAATAATATTTTGAAAATATTAATAATACGTGTTAAATTTGTATTGAAACGAATAATCCGTTTAGTATTAAATGTAAATAAAATATTTCTATTTATCATGTGCTAATGTGCTATATATTAGAATTATTTTTATAATATGACACTTTAGGAATTTTTTATATTTCAATATATCAAGTATTTTAATATAACCGACATGTAGTTAATTAATCCTAAAAGAATTTTTTTTGCGGTTTTAATAAATCAAGAAAAATTAAATTAAATTGCCGCAAAAAATGTGGCAACTCAATCTTTTTTTTTATTTATTAAAGTTATACAATTTTATATTCCTTTCGACGTAAAAACATGGGACATAAAAATATGGCTATAGATAACAATAATAAATCAATTAACGTTAATACTTCTCGATCGAGACATGGTAAATTTTATCCGTCAAATAAAAAGTAGAGTCAGTATGCGATAATGGCGTTTATTAAGATTAATTTGAAATAGATAGAACGGAATATGTTGTGTATTTTGCTATACGTTAAATATTTTGCGGTATTAGTTGATACAAAGTACACTGAGAAAAAAAAGCTGTTGTTTCAATTAAAGTGTTATCACGGGGTGCCAAAAACATAAAGTAGTTCGTTCAATTGTATTATTATTAGACCCAATGTCTGCATTTTTAAACCAATAATTCAATCATTGTTTTAATAATCCAAATATTGGGTCTATTAATAATACAATTGAATGAACTACTTATGTTTTTGGCACCCCGTGATAACACTTTAATTGAAGCAACAGTTTTTTTTTCTCAGTGTATGTCTTGCCGCTTGCGTTGAAGTTCGAGGGAAACGCGTCTCGTGTGTCGTCGTCATATCATTTCTCATAACGTATCGCGACGAACACGAGAGTATCCCTCCTTACAGTTAATGATAATCAGATTGTGTTGATTAACTTTTAATGATTCAGACATTCAAGTCAAGACAATGACTATTGATCGTGGCAGATATTTCGCGCGATTTATACATATAAAGTAAGAACGGAATTGATACGAAAGGATAATTGTGAATTACTGTTTCGCAATATTCGATACTTGATATCGAATGTACTTCTCATTGCGTTCTTTCGCCCGTTCAAGCATACCGCTTTCAAATCGAGAGCATAAAGTAATATGCGGATTATTCCGGGATTATGCTTTATATCGATATCTTGATAATTAATTGGAAACGCAAAAAGCAGAATATATTCGTATAATTATTTTAAATCTAATATTTCGCGATAAATTGGCATACGTGCGCCGTTTGACGTTTGCTTTTGCGCTGCTGTATTTACGCCCTTGTATTGATAAAATTTTGTTGTCATTCGTATGGCGAGAATCGAACCATTCCCGTGTTATTATCTCTCGAACCGTGATAGTGACAAGTACTAGAGGATCGCGTTAAATGCAATCATCCCCCACGAACCATCATTATCATCCCACGCGATTAACTAATTCGTAAGCATATACGGACGGTTGTTTATCGAGAGAATCACGTAAAGCACCACGCAATCATCATATTTTGATTATTACTGCACGCGTGATAGTAATTAACTGTACTTTCGTAAGTGTTTTATTGTGCGAGTGCAACCGAGAAGTCTGACAATAAGAGGAGAAGGAGGCCTAGGTGACGTCTTATTATTTATTGTTTATTTAGTATTTGTGGAATTGAATTAACTATTTATAGTTATTTTATCCGTATAACAATCACTTTTTGAAATATGAATTATACTTACAATTAGTGTTGATATAATGTGAATATATTAGAATTTTGTAATTCAACGTAGTTTGCAACATAGTTTACAACTCCGCTATTGCACGTCGTATCGGTGAGTCACAAATGGTTTGAATTTGGTAGGTAATGGATCTATGAAAATTGTATCAGACATGCATAAGAGGTATATAGATGTACATATATCGAGTTCATTAATAATAGCGTAAGAATAGCAGTATAATAATAATATATCTCTCATAGATTCGTTACCTCAAAGTGGATAGAACAGATTAGTGCTGATTTAACTACGTATTATCAAACAACACATATCTATCGATTTATTGTGCATGTAAGATGTACACAAATGCAAATAGGCACATAAAATAAAGAGAGAACCTTATTATATTATTTTTTGATACATTGTATGATGTCTCATTATATGTCAGAATACTAACTACGGGATGCGCCAATCACTTGAAATTTATAGAATAAACTTGCAAACAAAAAAGAAATGATACGACACATTTCTTAGATAGAATAAGCTCGCTAAAATATGATAAATGATGATGCAGTGATTTAAGCGAAAGAGAAACTGTCTCTAGATATAAAGATATTATCATCCTTTACATTTTTTGCCGAGCACTTTATACAGTGAAAAATTTTCAGGGTTGAGAGCACCATGAGAATGTAATATATATATATATATATATATATATATATATATATATAACAATATTTAGATTAATTTTAACATTAAATAAATTAAATCAGCAAATCTATTGTTTAAATAAATAATAGAAAAGGAAAAGTAAAATACAATTATAACAAATAAAATGCTGATGTTCTTAAAATATAAAGTTTTTATTTAAGCTTTTTCATGATATTTATATTTTATAGATAATGAAGATTGGCACAAGATAAGTTTATATATCTTTTGTACATATACAATATTTATTGGGATTAAAAATAAGTTTATATTTATAAGAGATACAGCAGGGAAAAATTATTAGCTCTTACTCAAATATAATATTTTATTTTCCTTTCTTTTTTCTTTTTATGTATCTTTTTAATAGAATTTAAGGTTTGCTTCTGCGTTTGCTTCTTTTTTTTCAGAGTTAAATATTACATAAATTATTATAAGAGAAATTTATATATATATATAAAACATAATATAATATAATATAATATAATTTATATAATATATATATGTATATTATATTACAAATATAAATAAAAGGAATATTTACAAATTCAATCGCATAGCATATTCCACAATATTAATCTATTTATCAAAAAATTAAACCAATTATTGATTGTATTTATTTTTATGATGTGCCAATGTTTCCCTAATCCTTGATAATCTATCCATCCAATATTTGTTGATAATTTGATTTTAATCCGCTTGAAAATGAGAAGTAATATAATAAATATTTTATTTCAAGCGAGCTTTTTCCTACAGATTAGTGTTTGAAATTAATTAATTATACATATTAAATATATTACTAAACTACTTGATATATTGAAATATTATAAGAAGGATGTATGCATATAATATATAAGATTAAATAATTTGCGTTAAAATAATTAAAATTTGGAATTGCTAATTAATTTAGCAGTATCAGATTGCTATAGTACACGTAATAACGTGTACTTAACCTGAACTTGAGAAATTAAAAGTTAAAATTAATTAAACAATAGAAATCAATATTGTCTGAAGTGTGTAAGCATAGTTATGAATTTGAACGTGAATTTTGCGCGACATTTTTTACTGATCAACTTCGTTTCCAACTTGATCTAACTAACTGAATCTATTGCGATCTTCATATTTTCGCATTTTTACTAATTGATCTGTAGAATTTTCATATCTTTAAAAATAAATTTAAGTATTGTATGATGATGGGACATTTTGTTATGTAATAAAAAGGCAAGCAAGACTTTAGAAATACTAACGTACTATGTCAAAAGGCATACCTACACGGAAAAAAAATTTGTTAACTTGACTAAATTTTTCAACTAAATAAAATTTATTTAGTTCAAGTATTTATTTATTTAACTTAAACATTTATTTATTTAACTTAAACATAATAATACTTGAACTAAATAAATTTTATTTAGTTGAAAGATTTAGTCAAGTTAACAAATTTTTTTTTCCGTGTACTAACGTATGTATGATTTTCGTAGATACTTCTGAGAAAAATTTATTATTTATTATTTAAATTTAAGTAAGAATAAAAGAGGAGAAATGCGCGATAATGCAATATTAAATTTGATCATAACGCATGCTTTATTCTACGGGAAAACAAACATTATGGCAGATAAATAATAATTTTCGTTGACGACATGAATGGTTGGGAGGGAAAAGCTTGCAGGGCGGCTTTTCAGGCTTGGGATACGACGGTGTACGAATTTATGAAACGCGTCGTCTCGCGGAGGTTTTACGGGCCCTCGATACCGTAGAGAGGGCTGCACCAGACGTAATTTACGGCCGCACACGCGGCGGAGCAGTGGCGGGGGTAGATGAAGTAAATAGTTGAGAAATTTCAGCGGCGGATTAAGGCCCGCAGAAATTGAGCGGCGATGCGATGTCTGGGGCGACTTAGTTATCTGCGGGCGCGGCTCAGTCGTTCGGCGCAAGTCTTCTCACGTTTCCATTATTCTAAGGCCGCCGACGAGAAAGTTTCCGCCTCCCTGCCTTCGCGCGGGGGAAGAAAAGTTTCGCAATCAAAATAAGAAGACACGAGTAGCGGAATCTATCGGGCTGAGGTTTTTACGGAGGCGGGAACAGATGTACGCGGCGCGCCGTACGCGGTATACGGCCAGAAGTTACGGAAGTCACATGTAGGTGTACGTCATCATGCGCGTTACGTGTCCGACATATAGCCACGTATTGTGGAATTACGTTCGTCATGGAATAGATTTTAGAATAAGAATAAATGGGATTTAGAATAGATAAGATTTTAGAATTAACAATTT
>NJRQ01000321.1:200838-212417 GCA_003063805.1 Aphaenogaster ashmeadi
TATTGGCACGCAAGAAGAATTAAGAAATCGCATAATGGAAGCTGCAGCACTATCAGGAATAATCCTGATGCCATAAGACGTAATCTGTACTCTTTAATATCTTACTAATAAACAAGTTTGGGACATATGTTTATAAAAACTTTTTTGTTCATTTTTTGACCTAGAAAATATTTCCCTAAAATAGTGCCGTGCAATTCTGAAACATCCTGTATAACAATCAATAATTAAAATTTATCATTCAATAAGATTATTCGTTTACGTTTACCCAAATCTATTTATTATTATTAAGGTTTCCTCCAGAAGAAATTCTTATTTATTTTCTCTGAGAGGTTATCAATAATCCTCGATAATCTCGTAAAAAAAGAATCGATTCCCGATTAATCCAAGGATCCATAAGCGAATGAAATGGTGATACTCTCGGAGCATCTCGTATATTCAGGGAATGAAGTTACTTGGTTGAGAAGGCAGATCGTATACGTTGTAAACCTCAAACCGCGGTGCATGTAGGACCGCGTAATTAATTCGTTTGTTCTCAAAATCGTTCAGTCGAGGCAGCATATACGTATAGGAATACGTATCGTTATCCGGAGCACCCATTTCCGTGGCTCGCTTAATCTACATTCGTGGAGGGGTGGTGAAAGAGAGGGTGGGCTTCGAAAGCGCTTCACTCGCTCGGATCGCGATACTATTTTAGCTCCTGAGCACGGTATTTTCTCCATCGGAGGTATACGTACACGACGTACCTACCTATCGTTCGGTTACCACCGAAAGGAGGAATCGCGATTTGTATCTCCCGAAATCGGCGGCGCCGTGATTGGTCGGTCACGGAACCGTCGTGACTGTCGAATAAATTTCCCCCTGCGCTCGCGCGCAACGGGGATAACGATCCTCATAGAGAGACTGATTCGGTGGATCGATCGTTGAATTGTGGCCCCCGTTGCCGTCCGTGCATAACTCATGATAAATTCGCGATCTCATTTCATTGCGCTCTTCGTCGCCGTTCGACATCGGCGGGAGATCTCACAGGTCTGAAAGAATACATACTCTTCTCGGCGTCCTCGTTTCGTTACCGAGTTCTTACTTATTGAAGGAGGAATTGAATCTTTTATTACGTGTGTTTCTACACGATTGCAGACATGCCAGGAATTTTGGAAGCTCTTTGATCAGTACTGAAATTTGTATTAATGTTGGATGATAAATGAAATTACAGGCAGGACTGATTTTTATTGCAATACATTTCCAAAACTGATAATTTTTTTGTTTAATGCACAAATCATTTGCACACATTTATTTTATTCAAAATTCAAATTTATTTTATTATTTTATTTATTTATAATAAAAGATGCAATATAGAGCATTCTTGTTTGACGAACCAATTGCTTCTAAATTTCACAGTGTGAATAAAGCAACTATTGTTAAGATTAATATCTCCAATTTCGGAATATTGAAGTTGTAACATAGGTGAATAAGATAAATAGAATTGCAAACATACATATCTCAATTTTAATGCAATGTAATGGAATGTATGTGTAAAAGTAGGACGAAAGTCAAGGAACCAAAAGATTCGAAGATACATATAATATTTCGAAAGAAGGAACACATTTTCGAAAAGTAAAACGTTAGATTATTCTTTCCTTCTAAGCAATTCTACTGTTCTATAAACAGCTGTTCCATATAAAGGATTTGTTCTTTAATAATTATATGAAACTAATTGTTAGAAATTGAGTGTGACATATATCTGACATATATCTATTTTTGCAATATCCGCAGAAAAGATGTCAAAAATTTACGTGTTATTGTTGCAAGGAATTATTAGATGACGATGGCATCAATTGGTATCTATGAAAGAAAATAGTTCATAAAGATAAACGAAAAATAGAGATGAGAAGAGGAATACGTACAACACCGTACGCGTATGAGGGTGAGAA
Source organism: Aphaenogaster ashmeadi (assembly GCA_003063805.1). Classification (NCBI taxonomy): domain Eukaryota; kingdom Metazoa; phylum Arthropoda; class Insecta; order Hymenoptera; family Formicidae; genus Aphaenogaster; species Aphaenogaster ashmeadi. The sequence continues at coordinate 202,767 of NJRQ01000321.1, forward strand.
AGATAAGAGCGGATACTAAATCACCGCCCTAACTCCCGTCTATAATTGCCTCGGTTGTTCTCGTTATCACTTCGACGCTCGGCGGATTAAGATTTTTGTCCTAGGGAGATCACCATTCCTTTCTAAAAAGAGACAAAAGGAAAACGTATCGTTAAAATACTTCTAATGCGACCTCCGTTAGTTTTCCCACACGTAAAAGCTCTAATTCTTTTTCAGGGAATATTGATTCTCTTTTTGTGTGTTCAGATTATGATTCATTATATGTATAAAGAAAATTACATATTTTGCGATCACGTCTCTATATGACTCCGCGAAGTTTTGAAATTGATTATGTAAAATGTAAACTACATATATTTGATCATAAAAAGTACAACTTTCGCATCCATAGTAGATCTCGTATGTATTTATGCAAAGTCACGAATAATATTAAAAAACAGATCATAACTCGCGATATGTCCATACGAACTGAATCCACACTTATGCTGTATTAATTTAAAATTTACATGTTTGCGAATGCATATTGCGAATGAGAAAAATATATTTGTTATTCGGTGCGACGAAAATGAAAGGGGATAAAATCGATATTTTTCTCTCGCGGCCATCGATGAGTTTTCACGCGAGATCGATGCACATAGCGCAGCTGTCTTCCCAATATCACACAAGCACCATCTTTCATAATCGTCACCTCGGATACCGCATTTTCCCATTCGTACTGTGCTGTGGCGACAGCGCATTGCAACGGCTGCAAACATTTTTCGTGAAAATAACTGAGCCGCAGTCGGGCGGAATCGCTGAAAATTTTAGAGGATCGCCGACCTGGCCGAGCTCGCTTGCTGAATGCGACTGGATTTACATAAACAAAACGGCGAACCCACTTTTTGTAGAGTAACGTTGAAAATCTTGCGAGCATGATCCGTAATACGTTCTCGTATCAAATGTTTTCTGCGATATCGCGGAAGAATGATCAGCCAATTGTGACACGCGCTTATCTCGGACATCGGTATCGATAAACCATCTTCGTACATTCCGAATCCTCGCTCGAAATGCTTTAGGAGAGGGCACGTTCTCGCAATTTTTCCATGGGTACGGATACGGTGGAGATATATTGATACTGGCTTGCTGGCGTAGAGTTACCAACCAAAGAGCAAGAAAATCGCGATACTTTCCGATGTTGGAATTATTGTAAGTAGTTGCTCTTTCTCGGCAATAATTACGTATAAACTTTGCAAACAAGATAAGATATTATTTATTTTATGCAATTTTTTTTGTTATTATTTAACTACACACACATAACATTTTCAAGTCGAATAAAATAAATTGAGGAAAAATAGTTTCATATTTTGCAATTAGCACGTTATACGCTTTCAGTGTAAATTTCTAGTATAATATGAATATAATACTTTAGCGAAATAAAGTTAATAATTTCGACACGTTCTTAATATAACATGACATTTTGACAATTAGGGAAAAATTACAATAGTTTTCTGCATCGCATAACGTCGAGTCAAATTCATAATTCTGCAAACATTGCAGACATCAAACGCCATACATGAAATAATTATTAAATGCAGGTCATCATACCACAAGAATATTTCAATAAATCTCATTGGAGAAATAATTTACTGCATAATATGTTCTTTTATCGCGGCGTGCACAATATAAATCATGCTATTGTTCGAATTACGTGCGCAATTAATTCTCAGATATAATATGTATATACGTTCTCTCACACACACACTCTCTCTCTCTCTCTCTCTCTCTCTCTCTCTCTCTCTCTCTCTATATATATATATATATATATATATATATATATATATATATACGAGAGAGAGAGAGAGAGAGTGCACGTACGTAATTTTCGATGTGTTTCAAACCGGTACGTATTTTCTCGTATTTGACTGCGCATTGTAGCGCGAGAGAGGTTCCTCTACTTTCTCCGATACGTATATTCTGATACCCATAATAATCGTATAATACGATCGTTCAGTTAATTCCGCAGGGACAGTCATTTCAAATTGAGCCTATACTCATCATCACGCAAAATATTTCAATCCGCCTCGTCGATAATAATTGGCCGGAATCCGGACATTTTCCGACGATAAAAATGACCCTGGTTGGGATTTTCCTCGATTCATAATCCGCTCCAGCCATATCGATTTTGGAGAAGTTATTAATGATGGTACTTCATAACGTTTTTATACGCTCGTGATCGCACATTTCTCTTCATACTTTATGCGAGATTTCAATATATACCAAGTTTAATAACTTTTTATCATTTTTATTTATATTGGCGTTTTATATTGGCTATTATATATAAGAAAGTTCATGAATTTTGATATTTGAAATTCATTTTTAAGCGCTTTTGCACAGCGATTTATATCGATTGCTATACATCGATTGATGTTGCTACAGATAGTTATATAAGCTGGTCCTTTTTATATATGGATTGATATGTGGCGCATGGAGCAGACTTTAAAATATTGACAGTGTAGATAGATGTGAGAAAGAAATTTTAATAATCTTCGAAGGAGAAGTCAAAGTACGTTATCTCTCGGGTTCTTAAACGTTTTCTTTCTGTTTGATAGTTTATCTCTTTATTTTTCTTTCATGGAGAAAAATTTCTAAAGAAAAATTCTCAAAGAGATCGGTTAATTAGATTATTAGATTGCCTGATATCAAGTTGCTGTTGTACTTTCACACGCGCAATTACCGGATTACCGGATTACATATCGTACCGGCTTCGTTCTCTGTCCCTCGTGATACATCGATGTTTTTCCGCCGACGATCCCCAATTACCGGCTCGCCCAACGAATAGCAGACGGGCATTTTCGCGAGCGAGCTGGAGCAGGATATAAGCGCGTGCACACACGCGGAAATATTTTGCGGCGGAGGGCGCGCTCGCTTAGACGCGTATCCCGCGCGGAACAAATGGCCGGCGATATCTCGGGGCTCTATCGCGTCTTCCCTCTTATTTTCAAAATACTTTATTTCACGCAGCAGATTGTACCTATAGAAATAAATCCGCCCGCTTGAGCAGATAGTTGCTGCGATAACTCACGGGCGTCCCCGTTCCCCTACCTACCCTCCTCTTCCACCACCGTCGTCATTCCCGAGCGCGCCACCGTTTCGTCGTAGCTTATTCTCTTCAGTTCAAAGTTCTATATTCCACCCGCTTGCACCCTTCTCTATCACCCTGCTCCTCTTCCTTGCTCCCGCAGATGCTCGACCTTTCCCACCATCGTCGAACCAACGAACTTCAGCCTCGCGTCGCGCATTTCCCCAAACCCTTCCCGGTCCTTTCCTCCTCGCTGCGTCTGGTTTTCTTGTTTCCTTCGCCGTTCACCAATATTTTCGTACGCGGAGAGTCTGGACGGATTTAGGAAATTGCTGGTATTTTTCTCCGCGGTCCCCACCTTAAGTCGCGAAACGGCGACCTTTAACTCCCACATGATTTTGTGCGCTTTCCCCTATCGAATCAACTTCTTTTCTTGGATTAAGGGTTAAACCATTCATCTATTTTAATATATTCTTTTTTTAGTTCAATCAAGACAAAAACACTGTAATCCGATGTATTCATTGTAACTGCGTTCCTCTAAAGAAAAAATAAGGGCGCATGAATTGTATAGATTCACGAAGAGATTGATCTGAATTGCAGCACAGCACGAATTTAATTGTATCGAAATATTCTGATCACACTCGCACTAGCTTGATCGTTCGTAGGACATATTTTTGTTAAAGAAACGCCCAGGTATTTTTCGTGCTATTTACGGTCTATAAAATGTGGAGTCCCATTGCAATTTCTCGAGTGAGATACATCCGTGCATAACGATGAAATTGTCAACCGACACACTTCTGCCGGCTACACGTTTTATATAGTACACGCGGTGGTCCGTTTTAGGTCAGCGATGCAGCAGCTGGACCACCAGCTTCGTCATGCATGTCCATCTGCGCTTTTGGTCCACGTCAATTGCCGTGTGCGTTAGTCCGCGTATGCGTATGTGTATATATATGAGAGAACCGTTGTATGGCTCGAACGTATTTTCGTAAAATTCAGTGCGGGAGATTCGTGATTAAATTCAACGGATGCGATTTCGGGCACACCTCCGACAAGTTCGCGCGTTTCTACTTTCCTCGCCACTTTGTTATTGAGCGAAAAAAAGGAAAATAGTTGATTCGCGATTTCGAATTAATGCGATAAATTAGACTACTCAAGAACTCGCAGAATATATGATCGGAGTGTTAATTATGTAGAATTTATTTTAATTACATTGAATTTATATTATGTTGAATTACTGTAGCTGTAGCTATATTATGTAGCTCTAGTTTCTTTGTATAAGATACTGAGAAAAAGAACTGCTTAGATTGTGCCTGTTCAAGTTCGTCGAGTGAAAAGGCCCTTTCATCCGTAACTGCTCACGCTGTTAACTCTTCCTAATGATAACACTAACTGATCGCAGCGCGTAGATAATGTGCACATGTGTATGTAATAATCTATGAGTGGGGCCTCAATGTCGTGTCTCTCTTTGTATCTTCTCCTTCTCGTTCAAATGCAGAGAAAGAAGCGTTTTACTTGTGAATAAGAATTTGGATATATGATTTTATAATAAGATTTAAATTATTAAGTTGGTAATTACGCTTGTGTAAACAAATATAAAGTTAGTTAACGCAACAATTTTCTAATTGCATTAATAATCGTAATTATGGAATTAATCAAAGATTTGTTGCATTATTTATGTTGCTTTAATTAAGATTTATTTAAATTAATTTTTTTTTAATGGAAAATAATTATAAATTTAAAAAATGTTTAATAACGCGGCGACTCTTTTTCGTGCTAATTAAGTTATAATCTTATTATAATTGCTATTAGAAATGACGCATTAATCCTCAGTTTTACGGGATTTTATAACGCGGATGCATTGTGTCATGTTGTCAATGAAAAATTGCGTGAAACCGTATAGAATGTCAAAGAAACGCGATCACGCGAAACGAAGATCGCGATCGACATGGATAGAAGTGAGTCTGGAATATTAAGGCCGTATTTCTCGCGTCATTCTGCGGATCGAAGAGTACGTTCAGCTTTCTCGGGTGGAAAGTAGTTCGCGGAATAAAAGATGCCGAAGTTAGATATATGCCTCCCAACATCGAAGGAGATTTGAATGGCGAAATGATTAGTTGATACATTTTTTAAATTTGGAAGGATAGTAAGATAATACATTTTTGGTGGTGAGACGAATAGAAAAGCTACTTTTCGTAGACTACGTTTCGTTGTGCACACGAGCATACGATTAAAGGAGAGAGAAACTCATAACAGATTCTAGAGTATGTAAACCCGCTGCTGCGTGTCTTCTCGAGAAAGAAGTTCAGCTAGCGAGGATGAGAAAAGGGGAGGAGAGGGCGAATGAGGAATAGAGTGACAGAAAGGGACTCGGAGAGAGACGAATCTAAATTCAAATGAGAACCGACATACTAGCACGCAAGAGCCAATCTCAGTCGATGTTATAGCCTTCCTTACCTCGCCCCGGTTCTCTGGGATCTTATGCCGGCGTTCGGCTTCGTATCACCGTAACGGCACGTCAATATCAGAATACCGGAACAAGGCTAACGATACCGAGCCTCTCGCAGATATCCTACAGAACACATTGGCGTCTGACAGTCACTCTAAAGCGTTGTATTGAAGGTGAGGTCACACCTGATCGGGCTTCACTTTGGGTCGTCGAGCTTATCGATGATACGGACGACACTGTTCATTCTATGTTAAGCGATCGATCAAAGCGGTAGCCTATAGTCTTGCATAGTAAGCGTCGATATCTGATAAACTGTCGAAACATATATCCGAAAACCATGCTATTGTTATTGATGTGAAGACGTAGCTTTGTCTAAGACTCTTTTCTTATTTATTATACTTGATTTATTAAAGATTTAATTTCTTCGTTACGTTACATGAAATTATTTCGAGGTATAAACGCAAATATTCTATGTATAAGTAAAAATGAAAAAAAAAACATATGTAATGAATTCGATATGCTTCTCTCTCTCTCTCTCTCTCTCTCTCTCTCTCTCTCTCTCTCTCTCTCACACGATTTTTTAAATTTTATTATGTATGGTATATTTATAACTAAAAGGGAATTTCTTGCGTTTGACAAAATATTTACGACAATTACATAGTTAATTAACGCGATAGTTAATAGTGCGTTATAACGCACAATATAATCAAGTTAGTAAAGTTATATTAGTATAGTTGTCTAATATATTAAGAATAAGCGTTGAAATCGACTTAGAGAAATAACATATAAATGATAGAACAGCTGCAGTTTTACGCTGACACGGAATCGATGTTACCGTCACGTTGGTTCTTTTTGACAAAATCCGGATCTAAGTTCGCAACGGCTCATGCTCTTATATTTGGAAGGAGTTATCGGAGGATATCACGTGACGACGCGATTTTCCATAGGTTTTAGCTTCGGCAGATTTGTTTCTTACGACTTCAACAAATAGATAGCTTTCTTATGACAGCCTTACATATTATTAGAAGCATTATGAAGATCAACGAGTATATGTATTTGGAAATTATATGTTATTAGCTAAGACATAAGTTAACTTATTAATTTAAAAAGATTATAGAATTAATTTAAAGATTATAGAATTAAATCTAAAAATATATATTATGTGAAAAAGAATGTTATTAAACTAAAGCATGGGCTTGTCGTAAAAGAAATTACAGTAGTCGCGTAAACTATAAAACAGGTGAGACGTACGGAATAGAGCGTCATTTTTAATGGAGAGTTAGGTCAGACGGTTCCTCGATATAAATTTCCGATTCCTTTCTCGCTCAGCTGGCCGCAATGTGCACCGCATGCAAGCTCCGAAGCCCGGGACTGGGAAACGGTAATTTCCCCTTTCGTTTTACGCTCCAGCGTTTTCCAGCCGTGACTATACGCGCACTAAATCGATCGGCGATCCGCGCGTATTTTCGCGCTCGCGATTTCCGCGTCGACCGTAAAAACACATTTGCGATCCGTCGTGCACGATCGCATAAAAGCAAAAATAACTCGTCCTAGTCGTCGGTGCTTTCATGTCTTCTCGACGATGAGTGCAAGAATGGTCTTCGCGAATTCGATGTGTGTTTTAGCGACGCGGTTTAAAAGGTTACAAGATTCCGATCTCCCAGTCTGCGAATCGAGTAATCTTATCTCGCTCTTTTGACGAGAGATAATATAGAGTTCGATAAGGATGTTTTGAGAACTTGCTCTGAGTGTAAAGAAAAGAAAATGAAATATCTTTTACAGTGATTAATAATAATGTGATGTTACTTCTATATAATAGAGCAGTATTTCGTTTTGCCTTTGCAGAGAAGCTGCGGATGTTTCTCAGTGCAAATAAAAGTGGGAAGTAATAAAAACGAATGTTCTTTTACAATGATTCTTATTATAAAAGCATCTCGGAATTTGCGAACTTTGAGAATTAATAATTAAAGATTTTAGTGAAAGATTTAAATTAATATCGCGACGATATAAAGTCGATTTGAAATTATCTTAGAAATAAAATATCGTTACCTATTTGCAAGCATTCGTTTTCATCAAAAGTCGATTTCAAATTTATCAAAATATTTCTAAAATTAAAAAAACTTTCTTATAGACAATTCTATGTAATAATTGTAATAGTTTTAGAGTGTCTTCGACTAAGAATAATAAAATAAGGTTCTACATTATTTTTTATAGAATGTGAGTTTTGCCTTTGCACTTTAAAAATTTTCAATTAAGGTTTTATTTTGATTTTGGTTAATTCCAAGTTAATTGCTTATCGGGCGATATTAACATTCTTGAAACAAAATTCCGAAATTTCACATAGCGAAGTTCTTAAGTGCGCACCGTTAAGGAAATGTTTTCTCCTTTGCATAATAGTACTTAATGCTCTATTCCACTACCATTCGTATCTACCTTCTACCCTCTCTCTTGTCGCCTCTTTCCTTGACTTCGCTAGTTCCGCGGACTATTCGCGATATTTACTCTATCGACCGCGGCGAATCCGACGATATATGCCGTCTAATTCCACGATGTACGTTAATGTCGGTTCAAGCGGAGGCGCGCCAACAAATCTCCGACTAATTCCATGAAAGATATCCGTGAAAGGCCAGACCGGCGAAGAGGGCGAATCTAGATAGAAACTAATGAAACTTAGACGTTATAGCTTCTTCTCCTCCCTCTCGCAAGGAATTTACAAGAATAATTTAGATATATTTTTCAATATCTTAAAGTTATAGGTTGCTGTATAGAATATATGCATAGCAGAAGGCACCTATCATTTCCTACATCTTTTTGTTTTGTTATATTTGCTTATTTCTAGTGCTAGGGATTCCAACGAATATATAATTAGTTTTATACTTTAGCATTATTCTACACAAGGCAATGATGATATACATATATTGACACAAGAGAGTATACAATTCTGTAGTTATATGTCATGTGGTAGTCAATTGTACTATACAATCAAGTTAGAATTTAATTAGAGTTATTCCCATTACCAATTGTTATTGTTAGCTTTACTATAAGCAACGAATTAAAGATAAGGTGTCATACAATTATTTTGTTTCTAATTTATCGACAATTTTTATACAACTATTTAATAAGATGAACATTAAATGATATGATATATCACTTCACGTTTTATCTAACATTCAAAAATAACGTTAGTTTGACTTGACTGGAAATGGTCAAGGTTCGACTCGAGTAGTCTTCATTGCGTACGATACGTCCTCCTCCTCGTGGTTGAATGCAACCGGAACTTGGTCAGCTACCCGACTGAATTTTCCTACGTCGTGCCCCCTTTGTGCCGTACCCCTTTTGTCCGCGATCTTCGCTGTCCAACGGCATTATGAACGGACTGGTGGGGGGATTGGCGACCGGCCGAGAGCGAGACCGAGCCGGCTACAACCGCGGCCGAATAAAATACGGCTGCGCCGGCTCGCCGCGCCAGGAAGTAGCCTTTCCCTCGGAAAATGGCCTGCGCGAGGTTTTCTGAATTCTACGTGGATGGCCGACCGAACATCCACCCCCCCTCTTTCTCTCACCCTTCTTTCTTTTTCTCCCTTTTTCTTCTTCCCTCTCGTTTCTTCCACCATCGCTTGACCGTTCGTCGCATACATGGGTGCCGTGTAACACAGGCGGAGAAATATGTGTAAATGAAATGCTTTTTGGGTTAGAAAAAAATAGAAAAGTTTGATTTAAAAATGTCATATTGTTAATTAGTTGTGTAAAAATACAACAGTTCATTAACTCTTTTTTGTCTATCAACGCGTAAAAATACCTCTTGAAAGAATCATTGCACGAGATTTTTTGAAACACCCTACGATTAGAGGATAATGTCTAGAATTTTTATTTCTATTAAATAATGTAATATAATGATGTCATGAATTAACAGCGAACTGTCTTCATTAATTATTAAAATTAAAATGTTTGCATACTTTGGTATGCCTTATGGACTTGATCTGTGAGCTTCCATAATTCTTTTCATTAATATAAATTATTCTTTTATTCTTCTCTCTCTCTCTCTCTCTCTCTCTCTCTCTCTCTCTCTCTCTCTCTCTCTCTCTCTCTCTCTCTGTATAACTCTCTCAATTGTATTGCTTATAAACCAGAAAATAATCATGATATA
>NJRQ01000321.1:219166-242462 GCA_003063805.1 Aphaenogaster ashmeadi
ACCATACGGATTGTGGTCCTCTACGTGTAACAAATTTAATATTAATAAATGCTAAAGCATCTATTATATTCTCCCCCCTCCCCCCCACATCCTGCCATCACGAAAACTGTTAGAAAATTTATTGCGAAAAATATTACCTCAGCCAGGATTCGAACCTGGACGCCCGAAACGGAGTACAGGGAGGTCTAGGTTCGAATCCTGGCTGAGGTAATATTTTTCGCAATAAATTTTCTAACAGTTTTCGTGATGGGAGGATGTTGGGGGGAGGGGGGAGAATATAATAGATGCTTTAGCATTTATTAATATTAAATTTGTTACACGTAGAGGACCGTATGGTCACAATCCGTAGAGGACACAATCCGTATGGTCGATACGTAGTATTTAATAGAATACCATCTCTTGTCAGTTAGGTCGACTCACAATTTATTACATATGTTTAAAAAATTACATTTGGTGTCACTATCTTTCGGTTCGAGGTCACCTGACATAGGCTACGGTCCACTTGATGCTACAAATGCTTTGAAGCATTCTTTGATTGGTCAATTTGTAAAATTCTTTCTTCTGATAGGTCATTCGAACGCTTCGAAGCATTTGTAGCGTCAAGTGGACCGCAGCCATAAACGTTTGCTTGATATAAAAGTTGTACGGTCTATAGGTACAAAATGAGACCGTAGCGCAGTTCGGATTACATTCACAAATAACACTGATCCTTAAAAACTGAGATTGAAAGCCTAGAAAAAAAATGCCACCCTATACTCTACCATTTTTCGCATGTGTGCGTGCGATATTGATGTAGTAGTGTGTAGTGATGTATCGATGTGATGTATCGGTCGGTAAAATCGACTCTCGCGTCGGAGTTCGGTCTTCCCTGCAGGATCCCCTTAATCGGCTTACTTAATTTTCTCGAGAGATTTTTCAGTTACATACAGTGGGTTTTTTATTGCAAAATTAAGTTAAGCAAATTCCGCCCGCAATAAAATGATAACGTAACAAACAGATAGAATGAGGAGTTTCTAGCGGGTATAGATGTGCGCTACTTTGTATATCAGCATTCAATGTCAATTCAAGAATAGTCAATGCTATATATGTATACTGTAAGTCTCGTAAGCCTAAAGGAATCGCTTTAAAGTGAAGCATTTATTATTAGTCAGGCGGAGTACCTAGTCCGAAATAGTAACGAACCTCTGTGACCTATCTTATTTTATATGCGCAAGTTGCTCCATTGAAAATGATTTATTAATGCCTTTCCTAGATCGTGAATAACCGTAGCTTTCTGGGGACTTCCGTTTCGCGGTATACCACGAAGGAGACGCGATATCGACATCCGTTTCCCAAATGGCGACTGACCGGGCAGGTCACGTTATGTCCGCTTCGTATTACTTGCGTCGCCCGTACGGTAATTCCGGCTGACGCGGCCGCGTGTGCGGACGTCACGTTGCGTTCTGCGTTTCGTTTAGGACGGGGCTCTGATGTATACGTTCGCGGAGCGTACTACCTGCCCATTCTATGCGACGCGACCGGTGCCGCTCGGGGCTGACGGCGCCGGTAACAGATGCACCGTCGCGACGATAACGCCGGTGATATTAATGCCGATGACGGTCGACCGCGCGCACGAATCGCTCGTGACCACCGATGGAGTGATTTGTCCGGGATTATAGGTGCCGGCAACGTTCGTTGCAACATTCGCCAAATCCAGATACGAGCCTTAATCGAACTTTATTGAAACCGATATAATCTTTCGGTAGGCTTTGTTTTCGACGCGCGAAATATATATATATATATATCTTTCCTCCATTTATCCTGTTTTTGTTACTAAATAAAAACGAGAGAATCGTTTCCGTGCTGTTTTTGCAACGTCGAAATTAGAATTTGTTATAGTTTTCAGTATTGTATTTTTACATGAAATATTATAAAATAATCTCTGTGCGTATATGTAAATGACAAAAGAATTTGTAATAGGTTGATACAAGAATTTCACTATGAATTATGAAACGGTGATATGTAAACAAATAATAGGACAGGTTTTTTGCGAGAGAAAATATGTTGCTCTGTTTCGTGAAATTTTTGTCGAAGTGTGCATACAATATATTTAAAATACATGTAATCGCTTTCACGTAATTTAATAAAAATTTACAATTTTGACTAAAAATATATATAACAAACGACAGTTAAAAGTACATATATATCTCATATGTAACGTAACAGCACATTTATTTTGTTATCGATGTGCTGCATAACTTATATTGCACTGAAAACGCTGCATATGCAATGCTATTTTGTCACATTAATTTCAAACTTGGCACTATATTCCAGAAAATACGTTTCTCTCTCTCTCTCCCTCTCTCTCTCTCTCTTCTCTCTCACAGCTGTATGTATTATATTTATGTATCTTTCCACCAATTTATTATATCATGAATAATCTATTGAAATTTTTATTTATATGTTTCTATATTACGTCTTCTTTCTACTTTTAATTATAACATAATTTTGTATTCAGTTTCTTAGTTTTCACGTCTTCCTAATTGCTTTGAAATTGATGTATTTTGTAAATTGTGATTCCGTGACTTCTAAGTACGATGTATTTTGAGGTATTAAGGGACGCGCTACAGGTTTTCTGGATAAGAAAGCTCGTTTAGAGTTTCGAGTCAGGAATGTCGCATTAGGAAAAGTCAGAAATTCGAAAGTCAATCGACTTTCGATAACTCCAGGCAGAGGATGATCGTATTGTCACAACAATAGGAAGTGACTTATGTAGCGACTCGGGAATGAGTCTTCCGAGGGTCAGAGATTACTGTCGATTTTCGTGACTGCAATATGTTTCGACAAATAAATCTACCGGAGTGGAATGTAAAGTGGGAAGGGAGGTCGTTCGATTGGTCGTTCAGTGGGACGAGGGGATGAGAGATGAGAAGGCGATGTGTCCCGGAAATCGAGGTGGTTGGCGTTAGCGAGGATAAGCCGCGGCAAGGATAAGGAGTTTTAATGCTGGAATAGCGCCGAGAGAGAGATAGCTTTGAGAGAGACGATTTTCCTTGGAAGGGTTCTTCGATTTACCGAGGCCACGTCATAACGTTGGTGAAATGTGATTAAATTTCATTGTATAGCGATGGAGAGGCAGCGCAACGCGTTTCTTTTTCGATAAATATAATACGTAATGTCGATATTTCACTTTGTGCGCTATTGCTATTCAAGAACGACTAAATATATCTGCGTCGTGCCTTAAGTAGTATATGCGCAACAAGTTGAACAGCTTGGAGTTCGTATTAATATTAAATCTTCGTAATTTGACATAATTAATTAATGTCATAATCTGTCTTGTGATTTAGATTTAATCCTTTCAATTTCAATATTAAGAGAAGAATCAGAATTTTTGTTAGTTATTTCTATTATATGTAGACATGAATCGTTTAACTAATTACACGTGAAAAATTTTGCTGCTTACAACGAAACATTTTCACGCGAAATTATTGAAAACATATATTTCCACTTAGCGTTGTCGCGAAAGGAAGCGAAAACGAAGTATCAAGGGATCGTAATGGTGGGTGCAGTTTGTAATTTCGCGAAACGTAAAAATTGCGATGGCTACTCCGCAGAAAGCATTTGCGGAACAATTCCGAGCTTGTGCGGCGCAGTTTCTTGGTCGAGACAATTTGATCTGTTGTCAATATAGAAAGGCTTTGAAAATAACGCGCGTAATAGCGCGCGGTGCAGCGCGAACGACGGTGGAAATGCAGTTAACAATTTCTAAATAGTCCAATTAAGTCTTGCGATTGGATTACAACTGCTGTCGCGGCGAAGGAAAATGAAAATCTAGAAGCGCGATCGGAATCGTCGTGCTGCCACATCCAAGACCTGTTCGCTCCCGGAGGATAAATTCCGAAAGAGATAAACGGGCGGGGTCGGGATAAAGAAGGAGTTTTGTAAGAAACTGCAACTCGAGCTTTAAATGTACGCTACGTAAGTGTTCCGTGTACATTGGAAAGCGTTTCTGCCTTCAAGCTCGCTCGACGATCGTTCAACGAATGTTCCGACTTCCTCAAAGAATTTCTAGAGTTGAAGATCTCGACGATGACGGTGGTGAAAGCAGCCGCTTAAAGAGCAGCGCGAATGTAAATATCGGGAACGTATATATTTAAGATTAAGTTGACGTGATCATTCTGTCATCTTACAGTAAAACTGAAATTCACATATACTATAGTAAAACGATCGAAAAAAGCTAAACGTATAATAGATATTATCAGTCCTGCTCATATAGTATTTGGATACTTTGTTTATACCATTCGCTTCTACTCCGAGGGGTAAACCGCTGACCAAAATTGTGTACACCAATGCCTAGTAATGCCCAAAATTGGGTATTACTAAGTACACAAAGTACACTAAAAGTACACAATTTTTGGGCATTACTAGTGAATTTTTTATGTAATGCCCACTAATGTGCCCTAGTAATGTCCACTAATGCCCCAAATCTGTACACCACAATGCCCTCAGCGGTTTATACCCCTCGTTCTTCTCTGATTTCACTGATTTAGAAGTCGTGTAACATTCTTAGGTTAATCAATTTGTTTTTCTTTATCTAGTTTTTATTTGTTATATCAAAAATTTTTAAATTTTTTCTTAACGAGTTAACCGAGCTTGTATGTGCATCCTAATATGTTATAACATCCTTCCCAACCCTTTCCGAGTCAGGTTTCCAACAACTTGTCGCGCCTGGCCGAGAGTACTCCGGCCGCGGCGTGCCGGCAAGAAATTCGCGGTTCCCGGTGGAAACGAGGCCATGACAAACGAGATATCTCGGTGGCGAGAGGCCGGAGCGGCGCTCCGGCGGAAAGGCGGAGCGCTAAATGGAATATAATCAAGATACAGGGTTAGCGAGTGTGTCGGGGACGGCAGTAACGGTGGCGCTGCCGCATGTATCTATCCGCTGGCGTTACGAATGTGGTGGGTCGCGGCGGGGATTGCGGGGTTGCGAGGGCGAATGGTGTCCGTGCGTTTTCGTCGACTGTTACTTACGGGCCATTTAGCCGCGATTATATCCAGTCCTCTGATTTAACGCGCAAACGCAGGCTAGGTTCTCGCCAGGCTGGGGTGGCCACGTCTGTGGATGCCTATCGGCGCGACGCGTTTCGTGCCAAGTGAAACGAAGAAACGTATTTCACCGATCTTTTCTTTAGCGAAAATTTCATCGCCGGTTTAATTAAGTTAGCAGTCTAACTTTAGGATGATATAGCGTACATTTAATCTGACGTCTACTGTACCGGAAGGTTGTCCCTGTTGCCCGGCCGTCGGTTCTTTCGTAGCGCACAGAAAGTTACGGAAGAAAATGATATATCAGGAAAAGGAAAATTTTAATTTTAGTTAGATCACGTGAGAATAAAAGTAAAGTACGCTCTTCCGGCAAATGCATGCATTTTTATTAATACGATATATTTACACAAGTGTTCGATTAATACAAGTTCAATTAATATAACTTGATAAGATTGTATCGAATTTTAATTGATAAGTTTAAAAGTAAAGACTTGTAAAAAGAAAAAAGAGGGACAAAATTAATTTTCATTTTTCTATTTGTATAAAGTATGAGCTATATATTGTAATAAAATTTTTGTCAAAGATCAATTATTACAAATCGTAATATTAAATACTGAAATATTGCATATCATGGTTTATAATTATTTTTTCTGAGATAAAATTGATTTGAGGAATTCGTTAAAGGATGTGATTCTCTCTTCTCCGTGTTATACTGTTTTTTTACCTTTAATTTTTTGTTTCACCTTCCAGCACTCGCACTGTCATATGAAGTATAACGGAGACTTTTGCGGAAAAGCTACAGTAGAAGTTCTTCTCGTAATTATTTCATCTTGTGCTTATATTTCCCTACCGTTAGTACTCAAATTAGAAACTAATACATAAGTATTAATTGCTTGTCAATTTAACATGGGAATTAATTCCGGCTTCATGTAAGGATTGTGTTTCAGACCGACAAATTTGCGGCGCGCAGTTCGCATGAGTAGGAAAATTCACAAAATAATTATTATTAGGCATCAAGATCCGCCGCGACCGATATTGGCTTTCTTTCATATTCATATTTGTTTAATGTCATCGGTATTATTCTTAATATTATTTGTTTAATACATAAGTAAATATATAAGTACAGCATAATGAACTGTAATTGTTGTTAGGTATATTAACATTACATTTTAAAAAGAAGTGACTGTTTGATAAAATGTGCAACATTTCGAAAATAGTTGCGATTAGTAAATGTTTAATAGGTAACGACACGTGTATTTTTACGTTTATTTCATTCGAAAGAAATGATTAATAATAAAGAAATACGTTTTTTTGATATTTTTTGCATTAAGCTTGTTTATCGTAAGCTCAAAACATATATAAATAAATTTTGAAAATTATCTCTGCTTATGTAATTATTGTTGTACAAAACGTCTACGGAAATTAATTTTGTTGCTTGAAAACAATAATTTTAGAAAGGTTAAGTACTTACTAGGGCGAATAAAAGTTAATTTGTTGTATGCGTCTGACAATGAGAGTGCCCCGATTGCCGAAGGGAAGCTTCCACGGCAAATTTCAGAATGTGGCGAAATTATTACAGACGTGTATACATAAATACATAGTTTTGAGTACTGAATGCAGGCGTGTCCGTGGCACGTTTCAACTCCCCCGGCTCAGGTTAATTCGAACAGTGTTTGGTGAGTCTTGGCGTGAGTTTACGCGTGCCGACTTAACTTTTCGCAGCATCAATCAATGGTAGTCTATAATTCAGGCGATAGTCGCAATTAAAGAATCGCACGAATTGGACAATTTACCTTTCGTATACAATTGTAGACACTTAGTATAGATAGGTGCAACGCGATTTGCTATAATATCGTTTAACGTTGTGGATATGATAGAGGGAAGAAGAAAGTAACAAAAGAATTCCGTCGTTTTTTTTCTAGCAGATGTTTATAAGTATTCATTATTCATTATTACAATATATTAGATACGTTTTTCTCATCGCTTCTGTACGCTTTCTTTAACACAAAAACAAAACGCTATAATACTATTACTTTTGTATGTATTTGTACTATCATCTCTTTCACATATAAGTTTTAAAGATTAATTTGTATGTATTGTCTATTTCGTAACATTATTAGTAAAATTGATATGACTCTAAAATGAACATTGCTGGTGATATATTTAAACATCGTAAAGCGTAAAGGGATGACTGAAGACAAACTAAACCATAAAGTTTTCGCGTATATATTCAATTCGAATTGCTGGAACGTAATAATGCACGTGCATGCATCTCCAGGATAGTACGCGTGTTAAGAGTTGCAAACATTGGCCCCCAGAAGTTTTCGGTCTGTAACTTTCTCGGAGCACGATCGATACTTACAAGTATTCTCGGTGATAGTTACCATTTCGCGCAGTAACTAAACTTGCGTTTCCTCTCCTAGTGGAAGCGAGTTGGTTCCTGATTAAACCATGAATACTGAGAATAGGGAACATCGTAGCTCAACCCTCCTGTCTCCCCCGTTCCCTCCTCTATGTCCCTCAAAACTTTGCTGCACCCCGCATGGAATCGCAAGTATCTACATACGTATCCTGACGAGATGGTTTGATTTCCCGCGAAAGGACGTTTGAGGGGAAACTGCGCGTACGCGGAAATTTCATATGGTCGACTATCCAGCAGTCGATTTAACTTTCGATGGAAAATTGCGTCCGCATTGTATGCTGGATTACGTCGACTTCTGACGCTCTTGAAAATTCACATGGCGATAACTCTGTAAATGGATCAAGCAAACACGTTTCTCTGGAGATTGCGTTTCAAAGAATGGACTGTCAGTTTTCTCCATGCTGATAAGAGACATGATATATTTTTTTCTTGTCGATAATTTTTTGCAAATAATTTTTGCATATTGATAAAATTACTGTTATTATTTAAAACAACAATTATTACTAAAATTGATAACTCGTATCTCTTAGAATAATAACAGTAATTTCATAATTTATTAAAGTTACTTGTTTATTTTTTTTAGATACGTGAAATATTATCCTAGAACGATATTAAATCAATTTTTTTCTCTGATATATTTTTCTGAAGTAAAATAACATTTGTCAATATAATTTATTTTATTTATAAAAGTATTTATTATAAATTGAGAATTTTCACGAGTTGCGAAGAGAATTGGACTGAATAACGTTAGTTCAAGAAATTTCCGAGTAAGTCAAGTAAAACGACAGTCTTAAGACATTTGTTACACTTTGTTCCGTGATACACTCCAGGACTTGATCTGCACACGTTCCATGTGCATTCCGTATTCGCCGGAAGGTAGTGACCCGAACAACCTTAATCCTGAACTGGTTACGACTTCCTAACTTGTGATCCTAGCGCGCCGTGTCGGAGTCCAATACGTAATCCTCGCGTGGGTTGTAGTTTCTGAAACACATTTGCAAGGATTCTTCTTCTTTCATTCCGCTCGTCCTCGTTCTTGCTGTTTGGTCCGTCGTCGGTGTCTCTAAACGAAACGCGGAAAAGGAAAAGGAGATTGGCGCGCGTTCGCGGATGCGACTCAACCCTTCAAGGGTACACATATTAATTCACTCGGGCCTACGGGTACACTGGGCACAAAATACCCAGTCGCAGTTTTTCGTTTATAATTTCACTCCTAATTCAACGTAGATCTTTTTTTTAAATTAAAGTTTATGCAATTCTGCGTAAAACGATCCCGTAATCGATTAGGTTTAATAAATCTAAAGCGGAAGTATTAATCATTGAAAAAAAGAAAAATTTTCGAATTTTCGCGTTTTTTTATTCAATCTTCAATATCTCCGGTTCTAATTGACGAAAATAAAAATTTAAAAAAGCATTTTAAAGCAGAAAAGTAATACTTCAACGAAATGGTAACCGTTTTTTGATACGGCTTTTAGGCTTGTTTCTACCTGATCCTTACACCATCCGAATTAAGTTACGGATCAAACGTACTCAGAGTACCCTTGAGGGGTTAATATAGCAAACGAAGTAATTAGAGCGAATTTAAACTTGCTTTAAATCTTAAAGCACCGACGCCGAAGCGGTTCGTATTAATTTCTCGGATCATTCCTTTGCGGTCGGGTCGCAATAACGCGGCGACTCATTAGCGAATGCCGCCAAGATTTTTTTATGTAAGCCGTTGTAAAGCGAACGCTGAGAGGAATTGAGAGTTTCTTGATTCCTCGGCGATGCTGACAACGACGTCCGCTAGCTGGAAGAGCCGAGAAACGTGAGGCGGACGAGATGCAAGAGGCGCCCGGTGGAAACTTTAAATTGTTCCCGCTTCTAACGGGCATACGAAACATTCCGGCAACGTGTGGTGCGCGTTATTGATGCCAGGAGCGGCGAACTATACGACACGTTCTTGCGCGAAACGTAACTTCGCGGAATGCCTTCTCAACCATGTGCGAGATCATCCCTCGAAGATCTTTCGTGACCTGCGAGAGTATTTTTTCGATCTTCTATTCGAGGCTATCGGAAGCAGAATGTAGCGCTTCGTTGTTTCCGATCGAACGATAATTTTATTGCATTTGCGACAATATTTCGAGATAAAAGCCAGAATATAATTATTTATACAGATATTTATTTTGATACGTGATATATTAAATTTTAGCAAAAAGCTTGATTTATTTATAGGAATAATTTATTTTTATACATCACTGTCCGAAAAATGTCGAGCATATCCAGAAAGTCTTTTCCTGATGTTGTCGAAATTGATTTTCTTCGGTATATGTACGAACTTTCGATATAACTTACGAAATATTTTACCGAAATCCTTGTTGACCAGTTGCGACCTAACGACTTATGTCTTTGTGTTCTATGTAGCAACCTGGAAATCTGACCGCTCCTGTAAGCGATTTCCACACGGTAAATTGTTTTAACCTGCATCGACACTATCGTGAGCCACAGGCTACGGTAAACGGTTTAAAGTACGGCCGCGCTCCGGAATTTATCGGTGGCGATGACAGTAATCTGGATTGCCATCCACCCCGGCACAGCTGCTGACAATAATGCCGCGTCGTGGTCGCGAGCGCATAGTATATATCTCCCGAATTTTCTCGACGTTTATGGATTTTTTACGCAGTAGTACCCGCGTCCGTGTACCAGTTTCGCGTTAAACCTGTCGCGCGCGGTTTAAAACAAAAATGCGAAAAAAAAGAGAAGAAAAAAAGCGCGCGCGTATCCCTCGTCGAGAGCGTTGAATCGGGAAATTTATGACGCCCGTAAAAGCCGACGTGGCCAAGTTTACAAAATTAATCCAGATGCGCGACCAAGATTTACCGTCCTTCGTCGCCTATCGGGAGTTACGCCCGCGCGAAAATCTAATTAACGTCGTGCACGCTATCATCCCACATCACACTCTTGATTATCGTTGATAACACGTGTCTCTCGGAAAAACGATGGTGATGCGCAACCTTATCTCACGCGTCTATTTGTTACCATTTATAAAGTGAATAAACGGGATTATGTCTCGGTTTTAATGTCGACAGGATTAATTCACATGATTCAATTCTATTCGGTGAATGGATATTTGTTTTGCGCTAGAACTGTTTTACGTTAAAAGATAAAATTTCTATGAAAAAGGTGAAAAATTGAACTGTTCAATTTTCTAATAACAAATAATAGTATATACGTAAAACAATTTATTGTAGATAAATTTGACTTTCGTTATTTTTATATTTTTAAAACAATATATTTAATATTTTTATCATTCAAGTACATTATTATCACGTAAATGTGGCTTAAGTTTTTTCTCTTATTTTTATCGAAAGCGATTATAGGCTTTGCGTTTGAAGAAAATTATTCTCTTCAATTATCTTGCATAACTACTTGCTGTACTTAAAGGAACAGTTATTTTATATTTTTTAATCGAACGTGCAGGCGATGTTGTCAGCCCTTATACACGTTATGTAACTTTCGCTGTTTAAACATTTGCAACGATCGTGATGGTGTTTGCAGATACAGCGAACGGGGTCGCGAGGATAAAGCATTATGCGAGAGAGAGAGAGAGAGAGAGAGAGAGAGAGAGAGAGAGAGAGAGAGAGAGAGAGAGAGAGAGAGAGAGAGAGAATTGCTCCTGGAATATAAGTTTTTGTTATATTAACGGTGTTCGACGCAAAATAACTTTGTTTTTCGCGCGCAAACAATCTCTCTCTAACTCTCTCTAAACCCTCTCACTCTCTCTTTCTTTCTCTATTGAAATCATTCGGTCGCGTATAAATAGTGCACGTGCATTTTCGGGAAAAGCCCGAAGTCTTGCATAGCGGAGTGTGTCTAGTCCGCAGACGCAGCTACGACAATAGAAGTGTATTTCTGCAGTGCACTTCCGGCGCATTCAAACTTCACCACGAGTGGTGCGACCCTGTGATAGAATGAAGGCTTGTCCTATTATATGATGGAAAGCGAAATTTTGAAGAGCATCCAAGCCCCAAAGCGATATACGCTTATATCCTACGATAATACGATATCACGATGAAAAATAAATTCCGCGATACAAACGCGCTATTGTTTATAAATAACGCAATTCTTTCATCATTGGTATTGATTTATCAAGAAAACATTTGATATATTTTGCCGTTTTTCTTCCGCCTTATTTCGGACAAGATCGGATTGCAGCAAATAAGCAGCGTTATTTGTCTTTTGCAAATGCGAGTTTCAACGGTATTTGTTTAGGCGAGAGGTTTTAAATATAAATACCCTGCGCGAAAATGGAAGCAGAAGTACGAGGACGCACGTAGTGCGAAAAACGCTAGGATCGCCGTTTATAGATCAGAAGATAAAATATGCGGGGCTTTGGTAGAGCAGCACAAAAACCGGATGCTCGCCTTGCTCTCTTAATTTATCATGGACTCCCGTAATTACTGCTTGGCCGAACAAGAATTTCTTGCTCGACATGACGTCCTCCGAAGAGCCACGGAGTGGAAAGCCATTCTTATGCAATCTAAAAGTTTTAATGACGTCGAAGCTCGGAGATAGCCAATATTCACTTCGTTCCGTCATTTTTTCCCGTATCGTCGTCAGCTTTCCGTTTTTTTCCTACGCTATGCTCTGTTTCCTTTCTTTTCTTCAATGCGCATCGCAGCCACTTTGCTTTGGAAACTTACTCGATCCCTCCGCCTGCCTTCCTATCACATCGAACGGCGTTCAGTATTCATAAAACTTGAGCCATCGTCAACCATCGGTACAATTTTATAAGCGCCAAGTATTAACGCAGTTTCCGTCGATGTCAGTCCGACTGCATAAATTAAGGAAATGTAATTTAAGCAGTTTGCGAACTTGTGATATCGCGAACAGGGGTAATTTATCATCGGTTCCAGCGTCTTTCTTTGATCACCGATGGGAGCGCTCGCGGGGTTCACCCTCGTCACATAAAATATGCATACGGTAATCACTTAAAGAGCTAAAAAACGCGCTGTACAAAATAGGGAAAGCAAACTCATGCTGCAAATTATCGCGTATTATCAAAATTATCGATGCGCTATAAAGTAAATTTGAGATAAAGATAGTATGAATGTTTCTCTTGTGTGTGCGATGTCTTTTCACATAAATAGCGATTTGTTTTTCATTAATATGATTTTTAGCTTCTTATTTTGCATTAAACTTAATTTTGTTCTCAATTAAAGAACATCGTAAACAGGAATTTAAAAAAATTTCTTTTATGAAACGTGTATTTTATCCGTATCTGTTTGATAAATAATTTGCTAAGTAGCACTATTTAAATCGATAATTGATTTTAATTTTATTCTCTTTACGAACGCTTTAGAATTGATCTTCTGCTTTGAGTAGAATGTTAAACTAAGTTGCCGAAGCGTACGGATCTGTCGTGGCTCTTTTACAAGGTTACAAGCTATATAGAACATTTCGATTAGCGCGTTAGAATGTCTTCATTAGCCGAGAAAGTGTTGAGTGTCGTAATTTTCTCCGGTAGGCGTGGCTTGCCTCGCTCCTCGCGTGTACTTACTTGTTACCGACTTTAAAAGTCCGCGTCGGTTTGGTGTGCTGGCAGCGATCTAATGAGAGCAAGAAATTTCGAGGGACAAACCGAGGGGAAATTAATGAAATTAATAATCCACGGGGCGCAGGAAACTAGACGCGCGCGAGAGCTCGCAAGGTGAAAAGGGTGTAGGGCCAACAGTTCCAGGACGTGTAAGGACGCGGAATGGACGAGGGAGGAAACATCAAGGATGAAAGGATTTTCCTCTCCAAGTATATAAAGCCATCTGCGTTCTGTGAGCCTCCCCTGCTACTTCGATCAGAGCCAGCAATGGCTAATTATTTTTTAATTAAAGAAATGCATCGTTGTTTTGTTAACTGTTCTAAGTCATCGAGACCGCCTCTCGTCAAGTGCTGCACGCTTGTCATCTGCACATGCCCGCGTTTACGAGTACAATCTGTGCTTGGACGAGAGGCAATTAGTATCGAGCTATCTCATTTCTCATTGCATTCGCAATAATGAGTTGGTTTACATGTTACGTTTAAAGAGAAAGTTCTTCAACTTTTGCAATTGTTGCATTGTTGTTTGTCAACAATGGCATTGGAGTGAGTTCTTGATGCAGAAATGCATCAAATGAGAAAAATTACAAAGGCTAATCGCTTTGATCACTTCCATATATAATTTCTGAATATTCTTTTATGTCAGATTTTAAACGTAAGTATTAAGGTGCATAACATTTTGAGTTACAAGCGACTTAAAATGTACGACAAATTTAGTTTTGATGATGTAGTTAAACAATGATATCTCCTATTTTTTATATAATTTTAAGTTGATTTTACTTTAAAGAAATTGAAATGCTAAAATCAATTTTGAAGATAATTATTGTTGAAATTTGGGCAATCGTGCAAGATGAATTATCTTCGCTAGAGAAAAAAAAATTATTGATAAGATTTTAATTGTCAAAAGCATTTATAATCTGATCGGGCAAAATATTTCGTACGTTAAATCAATAATGCCGCGATGCATTACGAAGATATGACATGAAGAAATAATATTATATAATTCAAATCGTTTATTTTTTCGTGGAGTATTCACATTGTATTGAAAATCGACACGAATCTAATATCCTCGCGAGAGCCATTCTTGACTTATTTTCTCTATTTCTCTTCTGCGTTTTCTCTCTCTCTCTCTCTCTCTCTCTCTCTCTCTCTCTCTCTCTCTCTCTCTCTCTACTCGCTTTGATACTCACGTAAGCTCACAATCCCACCGATTTCGCGTGGATTAGCTCGATGCAAAGGCAGCTTTAGCCCGTTGATACGATGCAACTTAAATTACATGTGAGCTAGACTGCGCTCGATCACCGATTAAATCTTGTGCAAGCGAACGCAACGCGGATCATTTTAATTAAAAGAAGCTCATTCGCAGCGAAGCGGAGAGAACGAGACTAAAGTTAGGATTTGCGGATTTCCGAAAAGTTATCGTTACCCATATTCTTGGAATTATCACACAGACTCGATATGCGATATGGTTGTCATTTTTAAAATTGCCTGAAGGATCTTGAAAAATGCATTTGCATCAACTACGCGATGCAACTACGAGAAATTTCTCGCGATGCTGCACTTTGAAAGCTTGCAATTTATTATTGTCTGGATATTGTGAAAATCGCGTTTTCAAACTTGAACAACTTATCAATATCTGAATCGACATTTCTCGTAGATTTCACGAGGGAATTGTGTGCGATTGTAACAATTTTTATTCAACTACGTCAATGTAATTAAATATTATCTTACGTTTTTCTACATCTAATTACATTGATTAAAACAATTGAAATACATTGTATTTATTTAAATATTCTTATCTATCACGAAACAATATTTTTCTGTCGTCGTTTATTTTTCAATAAATTTGCGATAATTTCTTTCTTGTATTTCAGTTGTGTTAGATGGCGGAAGAAATCTCAATATTTTAAAGAGAATTTCCCAAAATTGCTGAGTTCTAAATAATTCTGTTCGGAGTTATAGGATATTAACTTATCCGCGAATGTGTTCCACGGAAATAGATTGGATCATCCGCTCTCTATAATTCATATATCATTACGCAGTCCTCGATTTACCTTTGAGTGGGGGAGATTAGAGTTACTATTTTATACTTTATACTCTATTCGAACGCCACCGATATCTACTCGATATTCATCAGGATTCCGAACACGCTGCAAAATACACATCATTTTCGATTTTGTCAAGTTCATAAAACTTGGTAGGAAAACTGATTTAACGATCGATTCACCAAAAAGCTTGTATCCGTGTAAACATGTCGATTTAAGTTTTCAATCAGGACATACAAATTTTTTAAATTAAAACATATGAAGACCCGGGGGAAAAACAAGGAATGTCAGTTTTATACTTTTGAGTAAAATGAATTTTAAAGTTTGTTATTTCTCCTATACCCGAATGTTCTACCTTCATTTTTTCACTGATTAATACAGTTTTTAATCCAAGATTAGTTACAGATACATTGTAGTATCATTGTTTGTAATATCTCTTAAACGCTACAAAGTGACGACCATATCTCATTTTTAATAAAACTGACATTCCTTGTTCTTCCCCCCCGGGTCTTCAAATATGAATTGCTTTATATAATTTTCTTCTCTTATTATCATTATTTTATAAATGCCGTTTTTGTGGCTTTGTAATATTTAACAATTAAGATATTGATGCTTTGGCATTATAGATGCTTATATTCTTATATGCTTATAGATGCTTTAGCATTATTAATATTAAATTTGTTACTCGTAGAGGACCACAATCCGTATGGTTGATACGTAGTGATAAATAGAATACCATCTCTTGCCAGTTGGGTCGTCTTACAATTTATTACATATGTTAATTATTTACTGGCGATTTAGAAAATTAAAGTTTCTGGTTATTTAACAATCAAGTTAATAATTAACGTTTTAATACAAGAATAATTTAGGTCCGTAATGAATAATCATAAACCGATATTCATAGTCCGGTCTTGTATTTAAGATCGTCTTAAGGACGATCTTGAGATGTATGGTCGTTTCATTGGCTGTTTGGAATCTTAAGACCGCCCATGACTTAAGACGATCTTGGGTATAAGATCGGACTATGAATACCGCCCATAATTTGTGTCGTTTCGACCGTACAATTTTATAATAGCAAAAAAATATTTAATATGTTACACGTATTTCGTTTATAGTCAGACGTCGGATTGGTCGTTTAATTAAGACGTAATTTCACTTATATTTTTACATACGATCCTGCTATGCTTTTAATTTAGAATTTCAAATTTATCGCAATTTGGATCGGGCTTAGAATTCCGAGTATTACTCGTGCTTCCGAGCAATATCGCAGATGCCGTTCTAGAGAATACCTAAGCATGCTTATAATCTCTCTTCGCACTACTTATCGATAGTGCCTATACATATAGAGGGCTTCCACTTGACGCGTACCGTTCTGCATTTCTTAAAAGCGATAAATCCTGCGTATTTGCTCCGCATTATATTACTGCATTTCACGATCACTTTTCTATTTCGCTTTTTCCTTTCGCGTTTCTAGTTGTAAGTTTTCTTACGCTATCGAAAATTTTACGCTAGCGGACAACAAAAAAGATCTATTACATTAGATATTATCCAGATATGTTATTCGTAATGATATAAAAAGATATAAGAAATCATGGTCAGTTTTTTAAAAATAATCATACGTAAAAATATTTCAAAATAAGACGCACATAATGCGGCATGTACAAATTGGCGTGCTCTTCGCTTGTAGCTTGGCTGGTTAATATCGCAACCTAAAGCAATGCCGAACAGCAAACGACAGACCCTTTCGTACCGACCTAATGCGCCGCGTCCTGCGACGTGTCCTCGTGCAGCCCTCGTCGGTTTTAATGCCAGCGACGGAGCGTGTAACACCGGGCGCGATATCTAGGACAGGCGAGCGTAGGTAGGTAACCAATTCAATAACGGGGCGTCTAAACACGGACCCGGTACGACCGCTAATGGTTAGCTCGTGACGTAGCGGCAAGTATTCCCTCGCTCTAACGTTCGTTTGCCTCCGTCCTCGCCGCCAACCCTTCTCTCGACGCGTTCCCCTCATCCCTCCCGTCCTTCTGTTCCGTTTGCACCACCGCAAGCAGGTTCCCCGTGCTTTACCGTGCTGGCAGACGGGTACACGTATAACCGAACGGTGTTATGGGCATGTTCTCATGTCAAACCGCAACCTAACGACCTTAGGCGGTTAATGGTGGCGCTTGCCGTTGACCCCCGCTCACCCCGGTCCCGTGATAAATTGCTGTTAATGAAGCCGTCGCGCTTCTCTGTCATCCGCTTTCGTAATTTGGGTTTTGGTCCGTTGTTGTTGTTGTTGTTGTTATCCCATACTCGACTTAGTTACGAGAGCGGCGTGCTTTGTCGACCCGGAAACGATGGAGCACATGCGATTGAAACATGTCTCGCTTGAAAACAATCTCCCGACCAATCGATTCTCTGGAGAACGAATAGTCGAGGGCTTAGATGCGTACAGATGTCAATATGCACTGTATCTATTATCAACGACATGGTTATATTCGTTGACATGGATGTATATATAATACGTTTAAGCTGAATTAATTATTGATTTTTAAAAATTTCATGGTACCAATGAGATGCCTATTTTAACACAAATAATTATTTCTTACTCTTCAAGTAATTACACAGTAAAATATCGATTTAAGCGCTATATTATTAACGATATGGTTACATTCATTAATATGGGTGTATATATATATATATATATTTGTTTCTTCCTGTTTAAGAAATTACAGAGCAAAACTGTTGTTCGAATATCTTTATGTAAAAAAACATGTGCGCACAGAGAAAAAATTAGATCTGTATTTTAAGTAGCATTGAAGACGATATTTTTCGCATTATTCTTAACATTATTAACATGTTGCAAGTCGTTTTAAATCTCCGTTGCGGAAATACCGCTTCTTGCGATTCGTCTCTCGTTCGTTTCTCGTTCTCTTTGGAGCGGATGTCATCATGTACCTTCGATTTACTGGTCCGTCGTTATTTTCCCATGCCCGGAACGCATTGATTGCAGTCTCTCCAACGCGGCATTTGCATCGGGTCTGCGACGACGGAACCACCCCTGGCCGCGTTCCAAACAAAAGTACCCTTTCCGGTGCTCCAGGCTCACTTCAACGCCACGAGTGTCGTCGACCGTCTAGCTGGAAAGGAAGTGGTTAGAAGGTGCGCGAATTAGAGACTGCCCTCTTACTCGACACGACGCTTTTTCCCTTTCCGCCCCCTCTCAACCTGCACGTTCTGGCAAACGATATTCGCGCTGAACTGCGCTATCCGCTTCAAGGGTTTAGTACCCGAGAAGGTATCTCCCATGCGAACGCGACAACATGTTTGGAGTCTTCTGCGAACGACAGCGATCGCTCTGGAAACTTTACTTTAGATCTCCATATGATTCCGTAAACTACAGTTTCAAGTAGACGAGAAATTTTAAGAAAGCACGTGCTTTAAGACAGACTTTTGCGAGCGTTGTCACGAATTCCCGCTTTGCATATTCCTGTAACGTGTTTGATGCAATAGACAGATTCAAACTAGATGTGCTAGAAAGTTACAACGTTAGTCTGTCCATAAACTGTATTAGGTTGTCGCGACTCAGACTTACTTGCGACAGAAATTAGATTGTATTGCTCGGAATCGCTTATTTTTTATTTTAAAACTGAGGCAAGTTTAATTCATTCAATTCTTTATATATATTCTTTTTATATATACAATAATATATGGTTTATAAATGAATTAAATATGGTGGGTTTTTATGAAATTTATAAAATATTTAAACTCTCTCTCTCTCTCTCATAATTTTCTAAATATACAATAAGTAAATAAACTTATAAATATGAAATAGATAATTATTTATAAAAGTTCACATTTCAAGGAAGATGTTAACTGTGAAATATGTTGTTGAGATTGGAATCCTCACTAATTTTTAATTGTAATTTATAATTGTTGAAGATTGCGAAAAAATTCACCCTCTATATAATATTTCGAGATAAAAATCATCGTGAAATATGAGTAAATAATTATATAAGTTTATATAATAAATATAATAATTAAATAATTATTTTAGGTTTTAATTATGTCTCATATATATATTTTTGTTACGTTTTATTAGTTTCTGTGAGTTTTCGAAATTGACGATTGCAACATTTTTTTGCGAAACTCCGAGGACGATATCGGCGTCATTCGGAATTCATTCCGTAAAGTTCTCCCATAGCGCTAACCGATACACTGCAATAAAACGAGGCCACGTACCAAATGTTGGTGCAATCGACGCAATCTCGGAAATCTTGGAAATCTCGGTCGCGGCTCGTCGAGATCGATACAGTTGATTTCCTGTTCAGAAGGCTCATCTATACGTGCACCTGCACCGGAAAGTTTCGGATTTATATTGCTGCGCGGAATTCTCGACCCCTGTCCTATCAAAAAGTCATCAAAGTGTACGTCCAAATTCTGCCGCAAATATCCACCACAAATACCGCGATCTGTATTACCCCCATACTTGCTTTACTTCGTTGTCTTGGGACAGGACAACAAGTCTCTTCGATTCTTTCTTTCCTACAATTTGTCTGCATTCCATTTTCATTTTATCTCTTTATCTTATCTCTTTATCTTATTTATTATCTTCGGAGAGCTGCGGAAAGTTACTTTCACTGTTTTACTGAAATGGAAGACAGCGATTCTCTCGCTAGTAACGGGCATGAGCACGGTTATTCGTATTATAGCACCTACAGCAATCTTTTCGTATCCGATCGTCGTTAGAATTCCGAAGAGGTCGGTCCCGATCCCGTTAGATAAGCGAAAATGTGTAGTGTTATTCGCGGGACGCCGAGAGACTTCTTAGCGCGACGCTTTTGATTTAGCATCGAGCCGGTGTGTTCTCGACATGATGTCGAGGCTTTGCAAGGGCGGGAGGAGGAGGGGGGGGGAGAGTATAAGAGAGCCAACGGCAAGAGAAAACCCCGAACGCAGGATACGAAGTTCGGGGGCACGCGAGCGAGAAAGAGAGGACGTGAGAAAGAGGAAGAAAAGGCGGGGGGTGGGGGGGGGGAGGAACGACATCGTTCCTCGTCTGCATCCTAATTACCTCATTTTGCCGGAAACTGCTCGGAATCCGGGATACTCAGCCACGGTTAGGTTTCAGCGCCCGAAACTCATCCTCGCGTCCCGGCGTTCGGAGAGAGGTGGTTCGCAATTCCTTCCCTTATACGCCGCCAAGGAGGGAAAGATGGAGTGTAGGCCGGGAGTGTAGGTCGAGGGAGGGTGAGGAGCGGCGGGGGTAAGGGACATGAGGCGGCGGAATGGCTTTCATAAATCTCCGTCGTAAAAAGGGGATTTATTTGGGAGGGGATACGAGGGTGGCCTTTCTCTCTCTCTCTCCTCCCCTGTCTTTTTCTTTTCTCGCGCGATTTTCCTGTCTTCCTATCGTCCGGGTGTTGCGAAACCGAGCGCGGCGAAGTCGAGCGCGGACTCTGCTGATTCGTTAGCCCCCGCGATAAAACGTTCGCTCATCCGCCGATGTCACTTCTGGCGAAATCACTTTAGAGTCGGTCCCAGCGATGATGCGACGCGCGCAATGTT
The DNA here is from genome assembly GCA_003063805.1 of Aphaenogaster ashmeadi. Lineage (NCBI taxonomy): Eukaryota > Metazoa > Arthropoda > Insecta > Hymenoptera > Formicidae > Aphaenogaster > Aphaenogaster ashmeadi. The sequence goes on from NJRQ01000321.1 coordinate 239,783, forward strand.
CGCCCTCCGCCCTCGACGCCGTTTTCTTTAATTCCCTTCGCCCTTCGTCTCTCATCTCTGGCCGTCGTATCTCCGCGCACCGGCGGCGTTTTTACGACGGGCTGTATTCAATTGACGTCTTCGACGTCGACGGACGAATCCGAGCCCAGTGACGTACCGTTGACGGACGCTTCGCGATTACGCGAAATGTCATCAGGCCACCTTCGCTTATATTGCGCATTAGCGACGGTTATTGCCAGAAATACGCGCGGCTATATCTCCACGTTTTTCAACGTCACAAAACCGTTTTCGCAAGCATTAGGTTGACTAAGGTTTAACCAGGATTGAAATTCATTGGAGCTGACATAATTTCAATGAGCATGAGTTCTCGACGCTGCAGAAACATGAAAATAATTTCTACGTTTTTCATGACAACCGAAACGCAACGTAATTGACGTAAATGATATTTTACCACGTTTACGGTATAAAAAATTGAACTCATTGAATTATGCCAGGTTCAAACTGCGATTTTAGTTCATATTTATTTAAACAGTGCATTGCACGACTGACGGATGAAGAACGATTATTTCAATTTGCACGTCTCTCTCTCTCTCTCTCTCTCTGCGCGGCGACGAATTAATCGGAGAGTGACGTATTAATTTTTCACGACAGTCAAATTTAATGGCCATCCGTCCACAAAAAGTAGGAACGACATGCACTCGGCATGTCGACGCGGCACTCAATGCGCAATCGAAAATGCGCAATATTTTTGTATCGATAATGCTTCCCGGATACTCGGCGGTAATGCGGGCATCGCGCCGCCGCAAACAACGAATTAATTGTACGTTGTAGTTTATTAAACGCTCATTTTTCCACAGTAAATTTCCACGCTCCCGCCGCTGTTGCGCTCGTCGATAGTGCGCCCCGTAACATGTCATTTCCTTCATTGGATGGTTTCATTATCTGTTGCACCGCGGGCTACCATGTACGCGGAGTTCAACCGGGATCACCCCCTCCTTCCCCCTCCGTTGATAGAATCCGAATATTTCGCGGACCAACGGCGGAAACGCGGTAGCCGAAGGGCATGTTTTTAATATACCGCACTGTGGCCGGTTTTTTGTTTTATCAGTACAACAGAGAGCGAGCGTATCTATGGTAACGAGATCTTATTCATTTTGCTTGCACGTGAATAGCATTACAATTTTGCGACTGGTCTTTTGATGGAGCTAGTGTTCGATGATTCGTGCTCGATTGCAAGAAGGAAGAAATAATTTTGAATTTTGCGCACATATGTTTCCTATACAGGCTGTTTTTGAAGCACACATTTTCTGTAAAAAAAAACAACCGGAATTCAAATAAAGGGAATTGTTTCTGCTTTATTGGAAATGTCGATCTTTGAATTTTGAAAATTACTGAACGAAACGTTAGATATAAATTTTCTTCTTTAGTAAATCGTCAGCGAGATGTATTTAGTTAAGAAAAATTTAAAATTAAAGAAGTTTTCTGGGGAAAAAGATAAACCATGCAATATAATTTTTTCCGAGAATGCGAATCATCTCTAAGTTTGCCAAAAAATCTGGAATACAAGCTCATGTGATTTCAAATATTCAATCATGATCTAACAATGATGAATATCAACATCGTTGAACAAGTGGAAATATCAACGCATATTATTTAAAACCTTAACCTTGTAAGTTAATTTCGCAGTGACAGTTACATTTCTAGTATTTTAGAGAAATAGGTATAATTAAGAGTTCTAAAGGAGTCTTGTAGCTACTCTAACTGAATTAAATTGTGTGGTGTTGTTAATAGCTGTCGCGTCGGAAAGTAACAGTGTCAGGTTATTTCACGCTCGTTCGTTAAACTCTTACTTAAATTTAACAAGCGATTCGATCGAAACGGAATTGCAAGCTTCTTTTTACATCGCGGTCAGAGGTTCATTACGTACGGAACGAGATACGTAGGTACACCCCAGTTGATCGTACCTCGAGATCAAGCTACATGTTTAAGACACCCGGTGCACTCGCCTCGCCCTCGGATTCTTGGACGTTTATCCGCGATGCCGCGTGCATCAGATCGTCGCGCGTCCTCACATTGACATCGCGAGGTCGTCCTCGTCGAGGACTTTCCACGACAAGGAAAATCCGTCACGAGGAATGTGAAGAAGTCTCCTCGCGACGATTTTCCTCGGAATTTTATTGGAATTTTCTCTCTTCTCATCCGCACTCGATAGAAAGTGCTCACGAGCATAAGTTCGAGCACAAGTCAGTCCTTGTGTTGGCTTTCGCGCGAAGAATCGTTAGTGTCAGATCGCGAGTTCTTCGCGGCACTCAGAAGTGACGTCGCGGGATATCGAGATATTCGAAAGCTCCGAATCGGGCGCTCTTGACCGAAACCTATCTACCTGTCTTAGGCCTCGTTTTTGTCACTGTTGTTCTAGAGACTCTAAAGAGGGGATTCCTCTCTCAGCCATTGAATAAATCGCAAGGGGAACTGGAGACGAATACTTCCAGGACGGGATGGCAGACAATGAGATTCGTCTGCGTACAGAATTGGAAGGCCTGCGATCGGATGATAGTCGAAAGGTATAAGGCGCTTGGGAATAAGCTGCGACAATTTCTCTAGGGGATCTCCCGCAAGATTCACATTCTCGTCGAACGAATGGGGAGTGAGAGAGAGAGAGAGAGAGAGAGAGAGAGAG
>NJRQ01000322.1:33794-51211 GCA_003063805.1 Aphaenogaster ashmeadi
CACATTTCGTTCGCGGTACTACAGTCTAATACGTGCAGCAACGGTTTCCTATCTAATGTCGTAACAATTAATTTTTGCGCATTAGCATCTTTTCTTTTCCACGCCGCGGTTCTTTCAATTTCCGGTACATTCTCTGTTACTATTTCATACAATTCGTTTGCTCTAAACACTATGCTTATTTGGAATTTCCAAAACTGAAAGTTTTCCGAATCTGTTAATTTTTCGATGTTTGTAACATCTTCTGCGAGCAACCTAGCCATTATTTAATTTTAACGGAAAGTATTAATTTTACGTTGCTTTAGCAATTGACCGATATTATATTCGCCTTTGTCCTAACAGATTCTCACTGTGCTCTCTGTATATTTATTATGTCCTTTTTTTTTCGCTACACTCTATTCGAACTTAACGACCTAACGTTTTTACGTTTCGCGAGCGGCTGTTCTCTGTTTCTGTCTCTCTTTATCTCTCAATTTCTGTATTAAATTTAATTGGCCGTATCTGGGCCCATAACCTGTTGGAATTTTAGTTATATTTTAAATCAAATAAACAGGAGATCTTATTTTTATAGTTTTATTCTTATTCAAACTACATGACTTTCATTCGTCTGACAATTCGCGGATCGCATTACGTGAGCGCCACGTGCTAAACGAAATTGAGAGATACAGTTTGAGCTGTTAATTAAAAAAAGAAGAAACGAAAGTTATCGACAAAAAAAAAAATCAGAACACATATATAGAACTAATCTTTTTAAACGCAGTAACTAAACAATTTTACACTGAATTCAGTAAACGCTAAACTTAGCTTGCAAGGCCTTGCAGATCCGCACGCTCGCACCGCTCGCACCAGAGAGAGAGAGAGAGAGAGAGAGCTCTCGTTACGTATCAAACCACGAGGCTATTCGTACCTCAGTATTGCCATCTGTCGCGTATCCTAATTGCGAGTCCTATTTCCGCTATCGCGCGTATCCTGAATTCAATTATGCTTCAATCCTAACGTTACATATACAGACAATTAGACCAAAACAAATGTTGCACACAAAATTACATTTCTTAACATAATCCACAAATACTTTAAGATTTTAGATAACGAAACGCAATATAAAAAAAAGACTTGTTTCTGAAATGGTATACATTAAGAAACTACCTAATGGTCTGAATTTGCAAAACGACACAGAACTTTTGGATCCAATTTATTTTGATCTAGTCGATACTCTATAAAACCTTGGGTTTCTATTCGCGGAATTCAATGTCAACCTTTCGAGCTTTCTATTTACATGCATGACTTTATATTGTTATCCTGAACCGACGCCACATGTGGGGATTTGTTTATAAACGGTTCCTCATTCCTAGTCGGCTTCATTCACGCTTCCATCATAGTCGTGACACGACACTCGCGTCTCTCTCCACTTACGAGACTGTTTAGTTATAAAAAAAAATTATTTTATCATTGGCTTCTATTAAATTTACATTTGTTATACATTTAATTATACCTTTAATTCGTTTTCAAAAATTTATTTACTTGTTCATTTCATCATCTAATAATTCTTACTAATCACATATTTGTATTTCTCTTAGTGGAGGTGACGTGATCTTTCATTCCATTCAACATTTCATTCTTTAATTGTACGCACTGAGAGAGGAAGACTCAAATCGGAGTCGAAACGTTTGCGAGTTTTTGCTTTGTAATTTGCTTTTGTAATCTGTAATTTTAAATAATAAAGTTGTTGTTCGCTCTAACAGCGGCGTTGGCTCACATTGGCTTTTTCCAAATTTTTTTTACGATTTTATATCTGCGAGCCTAATATTATCAGTTTTGTTTGTTACAAATATTGTATTGTAAATCTTTCCATTAATTTATATAAATAATTTCTATACCGTAAAGCATTGGTGGACTATTGCATCTTATTGTTAATACGACCCGGGCACGCCAAGTTTTTTTTGTTTTACTATGATTCCTAACTTAAACAGATAATTTTTAAATAGGTTTTTAACAAATCTATTTTTAATCAGATAATTTTTGAGAGAATAGGTTTTTAACATATACATATTTCTTCTAAAAAGTATAATACTTTGCTAGTTAATTATTGATTTCATATTTATTGTTAGTTTTGATTTTGTATTTTTTAGAGATTATTTTTTAAGGGAAAATTGTTTTAAAATACTTGGCTAATTACATTGATTTCATGTACATTTTTGAGTAAATGAATTTTTATAATACACTTTTTTAGAAAGGTTTTTAGAGTTACATTTTTTTAGAAAGTATATATGTAAGTCGAGTTTTCGTAAGTTAGGCTTTTAATAAGACAGTATTTTCAACTCTGTTGTCTTATCTCGAAAATACAGAGGGATGAAAGTGCGTCCCTCTTGTATCATTTTCACCTGGGATCTCAGCTTTCAAGGCAGCAAGATCTTGTCCTATATGGTCTCGTTTACCGGGATTAGCCAGAATACGTTATCGCTGACGGCTACTGAATTCACCTTCCTTGCAAAGAGCAAACTACTTAAGAGCGAGACGTCCCGAGACGTTTGTTTGTCGAGTAAATACCGACAGTCGTCGGGTTATCGAAGGACCGAAACGTAATCCTCCGTATGCTCGATAATCGCTGACATATCCTCGCACGATATTGCATGCCGTGCTACCCTCTGTGAAACGCGTTACACGATTTTGTCTAATCGCTAGAATAAATATCCCCCACGACCTCTCAAGTTACGTTATCGATTAAATTGCGGGTAAACGCATCGTTAAAATCATAGAAGCTCTAATGGAAGTAATTCGAGATAAAAGATACCGAAATATTAACGAAACGTACGATAATATATTTATAATAATGGCAGGAAATGTACTAATCGGATTTTAGTCATATGAAAAAATATATAAAATATTTATCAAGAAACACGTAGCAAAATTTAAAATTTTATGTGTGAATCTAATTTGATGCTTTTCAATGAAAGATTAACTTGAGATTAATACAATATCACAGCTTTTATTCTTCATGTTTGATAACGGTACTTTTATAGTTAAAAATTTTTACTTTTATATTTAAAAATAATTATTTCTACAGTTTTTCTTTTTTCAAATTCAATCTTGGCCGTAAAAAAATATTTATCATATCGTACGATTAATCTGTACGATTTAACCAAATATAAGAATAATTTTTATGAGTTCTTATTTTACGTGATTAATATGTGTAATTAATATGTGTAAAAATCAGTATTTAACATTCTAATTGTTTTGAAACTTTGAAATTTAACGTGAAATTTAAAACCAAAAATATTTAGCGGTTGCTTTCGCAATTTAAAACCTTCATATATATTTTCGGAAACTTCACAAAAATTTTCAGTATTGTAAGTCAAGGTAATATTAAAAGTAACGTTAATCATAAGAAATGATAGGTGCTTTTGTTTAGTTTTATTTTATCTCGCTACTCTTCATCACGCCCTTGGTAATAAATTAAGCGATTTGTTTTTCAACTTTCGTCCTACTTTCCCAATGTAAGATCGTTCAATCCGATAAAAATCGTGCAGGCAACATAATCATACGGCGTTTATAATCAGAAAGGAATATAATAGAGGGCTATCAAGGCACACAATCACAGGGTCGTTATTTGAGCATTAAGTCTAACAAATATAATTCTCTTATTCGTTTCTCGTTTATTGGGCAGGGTAAAACGCAATCTGCAACAGAAAGTCTTTGCGATGAGATACCAAGTTTTTAATGAATGATTATTGTAATGAGAGTCTCCGTAAATAAGCGAAGGAATTAATTACGGGAAAACGAACGACGTTGAGACGTAACATTTTAACGAAGCGTTTTGATTCAAAGTCGCTCGCATCTGTCGGCTCCCAGGGCATGACAAACGGATTCATATAGCTAATTGCTGCGCGATTTCGTACAAATGTTTCGGTACATCCTTACGGTGCGCCGTCTGTAAGTTCTATCTTCTCGTACGAACTTAACCGTTTCTCACTTCGTTGTTTCGAATCTGACAAAGCGTAGCATTGCATGCAAGACAATAATAATTAAAGTAATAATAATAATAATAATATTTAATAATGCAAGTAATTAAAATCTTTTAGATCACTCGCTACGCAAATACAGATGCGTTTCCCCTATTAATGATATGCGAGTTCTCTTTAAATGTAATAAAATTAACTATCGTATTGTGTTATTTCTCTTTACGATTCCTGATCCTTTCATATTTCTATCAAAAAGATTTCATGCTGATAGATCTTATTGCTAGAGAGCTGCCGATTTAATTAGGAAATTAAATACACGAAAAGAATCTTTTTCTGACAATGAGTTTTTTTGCAAATTTTTCCCTTCAAAATAGCACCATGCTATTCTGGAATCAGACCGTTTGTTCCAATAATTGACATCTCATTTACTCACTGTACTTGCAGTTCATGAAATATGCAGGTAGAAGGACTTCCTACGTACTGCAATAATTTGAAGCTAAAGAACCAAAAAAAAACGAAAAAGAATTTATAATTAATTAATTAACGTACAGTATCTACAAATATAGAGGAAGCAAATTATTTTGATTAATGTTTGACTGAAGCACGCTATAGAAGATTAAATTATCGAGATATTGCTTTTTCATTAGTAATAAAATGTATTCTTGCCTCATCGTTTAAGGGTTAATTAAACCAATAAGTAGCCGATGTAAGCGTTTTGCGATCTAAATTTTAATTGCCAAAGTTATTCAGTTGCGTTCGCATTTAGCGGCATATCTTTGCGGCCGACGACAGTCGAGTTATATGGTAATATCGGCTGACTTTAATATCTGCCAAGCCCGTCCTCGGGTGCGATATTGCATACTACTACATGTTTACGTAATATGCTATCGTCTTCATTGCAGCAAACAGACGAGTGCCGTACGCGCGCGTAAATTTACGAAACGTACCTCGCAACACGACTTTGCTTACTAGTACGGGCTGTTTAATTAGAAATGTTAATTAATAGAGCAGAGCAATCATGTTCACTTGCTGCTGATTGTGAAGTCTCAGAAAATGTAAAATTTCTACTGAACATTTCCTATGTTTTCATTTTTATTTTTCATATTTTATCTCTGTATCTTTTTAATATATATATTGCAGATTAACTGAGAGAAAGAGAAAGAGATTGTGTATATATGTATTATGTAAAAACACATGTTTCCGTATCTTTGAAAGAATAATGTGGAAGAGAAAAATTCTCTTAACACATTCAATAATTTCCATGTTGCTTTAGGATATTATCTAATCCTTTTTGCACGTAAAAATAATCCATCTATATATATATTTATATATGTATATAAGAAACGTTTGAATAAATTATTGAAACAATTATGTAACGCTTTTTGTTAAAATCTTTGAAAAATTTTCTAGATCTTTTGAAAGTTCTGTTATGCGGAGAATTATAATTTAAACCATCCAGCTTAAGTTCCTGCCGCAAAGAAACGAGCGGCTTATCTTGAAAGCACTTGTAAGTCCAATTTTGAAACATCATAAATTTTAATGAGATGCGGATTTCAAATGCTGCAAGATATTGATTTTAACTAAGGCTCAGACAAAAGATTCGAACATATTGTATGTTTGATTTATTCGAATAGTTTGAAGTAAAAAAAAAGAACATCCAGTTCGAATCTTTTGGACAGTTCGAACTTAAGCAATGATCAGTCTGTAATGTCAATTCATTATGTCTGAAGTTCGGACAGTTCGGACAATAAAGATTGAGTATTGACGCAGTATGTACTGGAAACAAAAGAGTAGTTTTTCACGAGCTTCACGAGCCTTTTTAAAACTGTCACATAAACTTAGGTTAAACTTTTAAACTTAGGTTCGAATTATAATAATATCGAACTTTCGGATCTAAAGTGAGTTCAAATAATTCGAACATATCTTCAGTTCGAACTATTTGACGTTCGAACTTGAGGTTCGAACTGTCCGAACTATTCGATCACCTAATGTTTCCGAGCCCTAATTTTAACAATACTTTCAAAACTGTATTTGCAGTTTTTTAAAATAGATGACACAGATATAATATTAAAGCTAGCTGCATAACATATTAAGTTAAAAATCGTACGTACCTTTTAATTATGTATAAATACGATGATAATAATATATATGTATATATACGCATACCTCTAAGAGCAGCATAGGTAATATCTGACGGAGAAAATACTCTGGCATTTAAATCTGCGGTTTTTCCATATCAGAGACGATAAGAACACTTGAGAAAAATTGAAACTTTTGATCTAACGCACACATGCGCAATGGATGTATAAATTGAACTTTCTGAGAGAAATTTACTTTTATGTTCTTGTGAACAAGAAATGCTTTTGCTCACGACCGACACAAGGAAAAATGAGAGTCGTCAACCAACGTCGTTTACCAATACACCGAACGGAAAAAGGGAAATCGTTGTACGGATATGGTTTTCGGTTATTACTCGGGCTGGATTTATTTACACATGCAAAAAGGATTATTTATCATCCTAAAACAATACTGAAGATATTGAATATTAAGAATTTTTTTCACATTGCTGTTTTAAAAATGCGAAAATAGGTACTTTTCTGTATCCAATGAATAGCATTTCATGCAGGTATTTTATGTATCACATGTTACAGGAGAACTGCTGCATAACCATGACTTTTGCAATTAAAATATTTAAGTTGCGCTTCGTAGGGGATTTTAAAAAATATTATAAATAGTATTTATAGCAATTCTATAATTCTATCCAGATAATATTTTTATACTGGATAATTGTTGCTGAATCAATGTTAAAGTTATTTTTCCGACGCGTAAAGAATCGGCGTTATTGAACTTGTTTTCACTCACTGTCAGAATTTTTTTCACTTCTCGATGAGAAAACAAAATTCCGGCGAGTCAATTGGACGTGGACATGAATACAATTTCGGTCGATAGAAAGTAGAAATAGACCGCGTTAATCGGTGTTGGGTGGCCGTTACGGTTGACCGCGGAATTTTCATTCACGGCGCGACATTTCCTGTGGCAAACGCGAAGAAACGAATGCGGAAGGGAAATAAAAAGGGAGCAAACTGTGCTCGCTCGTCCTCTGCACTAAGCTCGAATCGTTCGTCACCATTCGATACGGTCGCCGTGCTAGTAAGGCCGATGAGGAGAAAGCGAGAAATTCGACGAGAGATGGAAACGTGCATTCATATAACTGTCTTGCAAAGTGTTTGCAACATTGGCCGTAAAGTAATTCGAGGGAAATACCCGATGTTAAGCTAGCGATCTGTTCGCATCAAGGCAATGACACTTAAATTCACGCTGGAATAGAAATAATTTTACTTCTTGAATAATAAAAACTTTACTTTTTTGAACAACCAAATCCTTCAGTATTTTTTAAAGATTTTAGTTTTTAAAAAATAAATATTCTTAAATGAAACTACGATAGTAAAAAAGGAAATATAATACAATTATTATTATTTTTTAATATTAGAAGTATTCGATACAAAACAATGCACAGAAAATGCATTTTTTTTGTTGATTGACAGATTACATTAGAAACATAACAGAGCGGCATAAAAGGATAATTTTTCTCGATTATTCCGTTATTAATAAAATAGTGTAATAACGCATATAAATTATTTGAATATTAACAAGATAAAGAGGTTCCTATAGAATTAAACTGAAGATTTTATTGCATTTTATTATATATAACTTTGATTGACAAAAATTTTTTAATAAAAATCTTTTTTACTTTAAATGCTAGAACTAATATGTATTTTTATATAATATATGAATCTAGCTTAAAGAAAATTAATCGAAATCAAAATAAACGTTTCCACGGCGCGAGAGAGGAAAATACATTTGAAATGTGTAAAGTTGAATTCAGCCGATCGCAAAATTGCTAAAAACTATACGATGAGCAGCTCATTGGTTTGGAAAACAGGTGAAACGATGTAACTTTTGATGCCATTCTGCATCAAAAAGGTAAACGGAGATACGTGGGAATGGAAAAAGAGTACGCGCAAAGGCATGCATCTGTGATCGTAATGGTGTATTATTTTATGATGTCTTTAGTACGGGCGTATTGACTCCATCGGATCGTAAAATTTTACAACTTCATCATTCACGTGTATCTATCACGAGATAATGTCGAGGAGATAGGCATGACTTCGCATAAAATTGACAGAGATTAAGCTTATGCGTCACGTACCTCAGGAGAGATTCTATGTCAAGTATCTTCAGCGATCCACGTATACAGTAGTTTTTAAGCATTCATATTTACCTATATTTTATTTGAATTAACTACTTCTAATTATCTGTATAAATTATTTTAAATTTGCATATTATTTGCCAATTAATTCTTTAAATAAATGTTAAATTGATAAATCATTAAAAATATAAATTTTACATTAATTAGAAAATATAATAAATTCTACGTAGAAATAAGAAGCGATATACACCTTCAAAACAGTATCACCCACACACAAGTTAGATAATTCTAGATCGAAAAATCGTTATTTCAAAATTCGCACCGGTGTTGTCGAATTGTGCGAACGTCACACGGACATATTGTATATATTCTTTTGTTTAAAATCGAACAATATGTGGAAACTGCACAACTTGTATATGTGTGTGTATGCTGAAAGGTTCGTCGCAAAAGTCGGCAAAAATCAATATACCATTACGCACCTACGCACATATCGCTCGTGTACTGTAGTTTTTCAAGCTGGGATAAACCCATTGTTTTCGACGATACTACAAACGAAATGAATTTTTTAAACAATGCAACAACGGCTAATAGCACGCGTTAATTATCACGCGAAAATTACATCCGAGAAACGAGTTAAGATTATTATTAATTACCTCCTCTCTCGATTCTTCGCTTTCTTGCCATAACAATTAGCAGTTTCATCTCATTACATCATTAATTAAACATCGTGTTCGCGTAAGGGAATTTGATCACGTTTCCATGTACATATTCTTGCTTTGATTCTAGATAATACAAAAATTATCTTATTTTTATAAATTTGAAGTCTACATATATATTTGTAATTCAATATATTCATAATTATATGAACAATAGCATTGAGATAAAATAAAAATTCAACATGAGTAGAAATGAAGTTTATTTTTATTAGGTTTTGCGAATAAAAGAGAAAACCCATGCGATAGTGCTCTTTAAATTAGCAAACGTTTATTAAATTCCGTTTTACATTGTTCAGGATTAATAATGATCCATGTTGACGTCATGATGCATACCCTCGGTAGTACGTATAAAAGACCAATTTCCTGATACGCCTGATTTTTAAATCGATTCCGTTTTATGCGCATCGAAACGTACCGTTTTCAATACCACGCGACCTATGACCTATAACGCGAGAGCGATGTCGACCTGTCCTGGACATGTACAGGTTTCATTGCGGTCCGCTCGAAGCAAGTCACCGTAAGCCGAAATAATGGCGCTGTGAATCAAGGAAGCACCCGGCTCCTCCTTGCGTTTTAGGATAATCCTATTTGTTAAACTGTAGCGATCAATTCCGCCGTGGTGGTTGCTAGCAGTGGAAACGTAAATTTGGTTAACTACAAAAACAACATGCTGCATAATTAATCATTATCACGTTGCTCAATTTACGCCGATGTCTTATTTATTTCGTAGCATGTTTCGATAACATGTTACGAGAGTATCGAGATAACAGTATCATTTACGATACTTTGCAAATGTAAGGTAATTAAATGTAGAACAAGAGTTTTATATCTAGATAATTTAAATTATATGACACGCGACAAGAATTTATTAAAAACCTGTATAAAATATTTATATTATGCTAATTAACATTTAACATAATATTGACATGCTAATATAGTTTAACAACAGTTTCAAGATGTAATTAACGCATACATATTTTATGTCTAGTGGAAACCACGGATTTTCATAATTATCATTGAGAGTGAATTTTCCCAGGTCGGGGGATTTAATTAATTCAATGCATTTTCATTGACTATTGTCGTACTATGTCACTTACCAAACTGCACTCGTGATGAGGATCAATCCAAACACATTACATTTAACGGGAGATACAAAGGTATCAGTAGTAATTAACGATTGCGGTATGCTCGATAATTAATTAGTCAGAAATGTCAATGGTCATTGATTCATGCACTTGCTACTTTGACATACCATGTAGCGATATGTTTTAATGATTCCGTGTTAAATATTAAACGATGAATACGCCATTCTAGGAAATGCTACCTTGTTAAACTCATTAAACTTTTGTCTTTGTCATTATTTATAGCTTAGTCGTTAACATGTCAATAACGTAATACCGATTCAATAAAATTAAAAATAGCACACGATATTTAAAAGTAGTATTGCTTAGATTTCAAAGCTGTTGCTGCCTTTGAAAGAATCTAATAATATTAAATGTATATTATATATATAATGTTATTATGATAATTTATATGATATAGTAATTTCACGTATATATTTTACGCATGCTTGAGCATGACGTTCGCGTGAATATTTTCCGATAAAATTTCAGAGGCGATTTTTTAGCACTGAAAATTTTCTTAGACGTCGCACTTTTGCGTAACTTTCGAATTTACAAGATAAAACATCTTGCTAACTAGGTAGTTCTGCATAAACTTAAAATTAAATTTTTATTAAAGTAGACAAGCTCTTAAAAGTTACTGAAGAGTAAAGTTTGGCTACCCATTTGCAGTCTAAAGCTTAACTAATCAATATTTTTGTATTTTTATAATAAATGTACATATATTGAATTTGTATCCTTTAATATCAGATAGCTTCTGTTTCTATTTCTCTTACTGCGGCCTTGTACTCCTTTCATTTCCATATTCTTCTTTCGTTGTACAACGTAAACACGTTTTTCGCTTTCTTGTTTGATTTGGTTTTTCCTCTCTCTCTTTCTCTTTCTCATCCGTTATACTTTTTTGTAGAGCAAAGGTGCGCCTATAGATATGTATATAACTGGATTTACCACATATGTATTTAATTTTAAATTGATGAACTAGAAAAAAGAAAGAGAGAAACAAAATGGGAGGATAGCATCGTAGAAGTAGAAACGCATTGTACAACTATGCTCTGAAGTAGGATGTATTACGTCGAGATGATCTTCTTCTTTTTTAAATAAATTTCTGTTTCTTTGGGCAGTTATCTCACGAGTCACATTTGTGCTAGGGAAGTTAGAGCACGACTATATGCAACAAAATAACAAGACTGTGTTTTTGGACGATATTAAATTATATTTTGAAATACCGGTGTCGTGCTGTCGATTTGTCATGTTGTCTTTCGATAGTGTTTTGCTTTTCTCGCGTGTTATTTATGTTGACAACAGACCGTTTAATTGTTCGATCGAATCGCGTGCGTAAACGTACAGTTATGCTCACAATGAGGAGTCACCATTGACTTCCACCGTTGAATGAATGACAGATTGAATTTTCGGAAATGTATTTTTCCTTCTTCCCTCCGAATTCCTCCGCTTTTTTCCTTCCGCGATAAAAATTGTTAATTGACGATACAGTATCACAATCGTATGAGTTGTTTCATTTATTTTACATTTTTTAAAGCACGATATCTCTATAGGTATTTCTAAAGATACTAAATTTATATAAAATGTTACAATCTTATTAATTTTTCAGTTAGACGATAGATACTTTCGCGATATAAGAAACGAATGTATTCAATTAAGATCGTATTGATTAAATTCACATAAACGTGCCAAGTATACACTGTGATTTCAATACATTTTTAACGTTAGAACTACCAAAGCAAACTGTGTGTTTAAAAATTACTCAAATTTATAAAGCATTGCATTTTCTGAGATTTTCCGTATCTTTTGTTGCAATATATGAATGATTAAATCGATCAATTTACTTCCCTCTTTCATCTCTTTTTTCAAAGAAAAAATATATAGTGCACTTAAATAGTAAAAATTAATCGTCATTAGTTGTTAATTCCATCTTTATAATTTTGCTCTGAGAGAATGCTGCGATATATATTTTTTCTTTTTAAATATACATTATTAGAGGTTTCACGAAATCTTATTTGTCATACTACATTAAATCGTTCTATATCAAACTACGAGAGCAAACAATGCTTGAATGTAAACGCGAGGGTTCAGTTAATCAAACATCGATGGTCTCCCGGCGATGATCCTATCGCAGCAGAACCGACGATTTATTGTCACATAGCGAGGCGAGATGTTCATTGACAATAATTCCGTCAATGGGAATCCACGAGGTGCCGCGTACAGAACACGACCTATCCCGCCGTCGATAAAACCCCTTGATAGTGGCGGCCGGTGGCAGTCCGACGTCGGCCGTCGCTGTGAACGGATATGTTGTCGTCGCCGCTGTTTGTTGATCGTTTTTCACTCGTTAGAAGATAAACGATCGAATCGGCAAGGAACGCGAAAATTTTCGTCGCGGATGTAAATTTTTGAGTCGATCGTCCGACAACGTTTGCCCGACGCGGTTCTTCGCGGATGACGACGATCGATGCGCGATCTTCGACAATCGATCCTTAAATTTCGAAAAGGATTTTCGAAAAAAGAACAGTGGTTTCCGGTTTAACGCGTCGCGCGTGTGCATCCACGTGTGATTTGACAGTCGCTGAGCGAACGCTCCTCTCCGTCGTCAGTTTTTGAACCATCGATATTTTTCCCAGCGTCGCGTCGCGCGTGATCCAAAAAATTCACGATCGAAATCGAGAACGCAGCGCGATGTAGTCGCGGGAACTTTGTTTCTCGTCCTCTCTGACTGCGAAACCGCAGTTTTACCGAAAGTTCCTCGAGGGAAAAGCATTCGCGATCGGAGCGCGCACTTGACCGTGATTCATTGTATTGTCCGCTGTATTGTCCGCGTTGATCTCTTTATCCCACGTTTCCCGACCCGTCCGCTTATCGCGAGCGATAAACCGAGGGCTTTCGACCTGCGTACTGCACTGGATGCACGCAATAAACGCGACGGTCGTCGTTTATCTCGAGCGCATTAACGCACTTCGCGTAGTGCGCTACTCGCCGCTCGGGGCGACGGTGGAAAAAGGCGCGCGGAAAAAGACGAGAGATCGATACGTTGGTCTCTGCGACCGCGATCGTCGGATCGAATAATCGGCGCGGATTGATCGAGCGCGTGCTCGCGTCCGATTTCCACGAAGACACGTTTGGATGCTGTAACTGGAGCTGAAAGCCACGCCAATTCCTAAAGGGGCAGAGTTACAGCGTCGAACAACAGTATCGCGACGTCGATTCGTTCAACGACAACGAAATATTGCGCGCAAAACGCTGTGAACGCGTTCGCGGTTTCTCGTCTTCCTCGACGATCTCCATCGGCGCCCAAAAAACCCGAGGGTGATCCCGCGATCAGGTGAAAATCAAACATAAACGCTCCCGTTTGCGAAACGCGTCTGGTGAGGAATTCGATTTGGAACTCGGACCTTATTGCCGAAGCGGGAAATCAACGACGGCGGCTTCCCGGCGGTTATGAGTTATTGAAAGACTCGCGACGGGATGCGTCTGAAGGACCGGAAGAAGGTGCGTTAATTAACTGCGATGTCGGTCTAGTGTCGTCCCGTGGAAATCGCGACTCGCCGAGTGGTAAGTTCGAATTTTTATTGGTTTCGTTAGAGTGCACTTTCGAGTAATATGCGGGTGCATCTGAAAGGGAAACGCTGTAACGGGAAATTACTTTCTCAAGAGTGTACGGAATGAAAGGGTTGGCCCAGTTAGTTTAGAAGGGACGTGTCTCGCGGAGCGATGTAACGTCGTAGGATTTTTAAGTGTTTCAAACTGATTGCGAATTGAAATCTTCGCACCTTTATAAATAACTTGACATTACAACGATGCAAGACACGCATATAATGTCTATCGTCTGAAATTCTTTAGCTTCTACTTTTCGTGTAATTTTTAAAGAGTATGTCTGTAAATGATAACACACACGAGAAAACTTTGTTTATTACGAAATTTATGGTTCAACTATTCAGCAATTTTATAGTAATAATGAAAAGATTATAAAAACTGCAAATAATGGCTAATAACCATATTTAGTTTCGTATTATAACAGAGAAAAACTTCTACCTGCTTCTGATACATTTTTCCATTATGCGTCTCGATTTTAGTGAACGTAAATATTTTATTAATGTTTTATTTATTGACGGCGAGACAGGAAGAAATAATTCCTCTCTCTAAAAAGATCACTTCAAAATAGTTGTATTCAAACTTAGTAAACGCGCAACGGCAAGTAATTATTAAGACTAAACCGCTCGGGAAGTGATTGTCGGACGTTCATAGAGTCTCCCTGAGGTTGATTGGCCCCTTTATTGACGATATAATCAAATGAATTACGCGACTGTTGTCGGGGTACCGTTTGCGGCAATACGACATATTGATTTCCGGAACATCAGCTGCGTAACTTAACTCAATAGCCTTACTAACTAAATTACTTATTGAGAAAGTAAATCGAGTTACGAAAACATCTAATGAATAAATAATAATTAACCTTCAAAAAGTCGTAACAATTATATCCCTTTGAAGTTTTGTTAAGAAAAAATTAACTCTAGGCTGTTTCAGATAGTCGAGAAAATTTCGTGGAATAGCAATCATTCGGGGAGACATCTCTAATTAATACCTAATTAAGCGTTATACAAAAAACCGATCGAAGAATCTGTTATTTAAAATTAAATTTGCGAATCACAGTTGAGATACCTTATATTTATCATGCTAAATCGTTAATTGTTACTTTAAAACATTTATTTTACACCAATATTTATTCTACTCTGTCTTTATTTGCTTTTCACGGAGGAAAGTCGGGGCGCGATTAGATCAATTTTGCGCATAATGATTTTATCGACGTTATCTTTTGCCCCTGAATCACCGCTTGGGGTCGACGTCAACTCCGATGGTCCCTCTCGCGATGCATCGCAACGAAATTACTGTCGTCTGTTAGTACTTGAGGTCGATCACCTTTTTTCCAATATCAATCGATTTAGAGAAAGCGTTGAAACGGCCAACAGCTAAAAGCACAGCCGACCTCGAATTCTGTTTCTCTTTTTTGCGGTATTTTCTTTTAACAGTGGATCATTTATTTTTTTATTTAATGAACGCGTCTGATTTTCGAATTTAGGACATCGGTGTAATCACAATCTATATTATAGAGATGCAATCAAGAGATGCACAAATTCGTATAAAATTGGCATTGATTATCAATAAATATGAGAACGATGATAAATTTCTTCAATTTGTGACGTGGAAGTATTATATTATTGACATAGAAGCAAAATTTTTGCATCAGCGAAACTAATATTTTTTCTAGATATTTCATTCAACATGTAAATACTGAAAAAGGATTCTATTTGATTTAACATGTAAAAATTGGAAAAAGATTCTGTATCTCTCGTATATCTATGTATATTTGTATAATTTCTCCGCGCATTTTCTCGACTGTCTTTTATCGAGGAGAATGAAAGGGAGGAAAAAAGATATCGTCTGCGCTACACCTACGCAGCTTCAAGTTATTGGCGCGAGTCTTTTAGGAGCACACGTTATTATCCCGTATTTTTCGGATGCCGCCGTGTCCCTTTGCGCCCGCTAATAAATACGTTAATTTACGGGATGGCAAATGAAAATAGTTGGCGTGCGTCGCAATATCCCTGACCTAAAGTAACATTATTTGCGGTCAGCCGAATTTAACTCGGGGCGCAGAAAGAAATGTGCTTTCATCTTTGCGTTGACCGCGCTTCTTTCACAATTTACTCTCTAAATAACAAGAACATATTTGATTTAGATCAAAGCGTTGCCAGCCCATCGGCCTCATTCTTCCAGCGAGCGAAAGTACGTAGCAGCTTGATTTTTGGACGGGTACAATGCCGCTTAATTTAATGATCGAGATCTGAAAGTGCAGCGGATGCTGTCTGCATCTCCGTTTCGCATGCCATTGTCGCGGGGAAACAATAGACGATATTCGCGAGCGCGAGTTGGCCCTCTTTCGTTCTCTCTTACACGTCAGTCCTGTATTTTCCTCTCCGGGGATGCCTTGCGCGGTGTCTAAGAGATCGCTCGTCTGGAAACCACCCTTCCGAGCTCACTCGTCCGCGACAACACGAGATTTAATGAACGGGATAACTCACGCGAGAAGTATCTCATTGAACGCCATCAGTGGGCGACTTGGCAGACGTTTATATCGTTTTAGATAAAGCATATTTAAATCAGCGACGATGGTTAGTTATTGAGCTTAAAGATTTTTACGTTTTGTTTCAACGTTAAAAAGAAGTAATCTGATTTTATGATAAATGTTATTGCAAAATTATAAAAAAAATGTTTTGCTGTCAAATCACTTAATATGTATTATGCCCGAACGCGAAGCAACGAGAAATCGGCAGTCGGAAAAGTACGCGTATGCGTATAAGTTATTTGATATTACTTAAAATTGTACTTTAAACAGCAAGTGCAAAATCATACGACGTGTGAATGAAATATGTATTTCGATATTATTTATTGCTATACAATTTCAAGTATCTTACTCTCAAGCTTGTTATCCGGCGTTGTATTTCTCGATGCTTTGTATGTATTTGAAGATGCAGAATATTCGGTGCATACAGTAGAATCGCAGGCTATTATTAAGTTCGCATTAGGGAATGCGACGGCTGGAAGGAGGATCGTTGGGATTGGTAAAGCGGCGACAAAGCGTCGTTAATAAAAAGACCTGCTCCGCCTGCAACGTACTAGACCTTACAAAGACCGGTGATATCATTAAATCGATCGCTGAATAATGTCATTGGTCTCCTTTCCCACTTCGTGCCTTTATACTAAATAGCGAGACGGGTCTTTTTGTACATGGTGAAAAAGGTAAAAGTGGATCCTCAAGAGATGCAATTCACACGTTCTTTTGTATTTTAACTAGCCCTTTCTAGCTCTCATCACAATAAGTCGCGTTCGATTATCGACCTGGAGAGATATCTCTCTCGAAAGCCATTTTTAAAATACGAGATATTAACTTGATACACTAATTAATTCTGATATTTCTGACATCTATATACATATCCATAATTTTCAAATCTATTGATCTACTTAAATTTCATTGATCTACTTAATCTCTCTCAGTAATAATTAATTAAAGCATGTTAGAAGCGAGTTTAAAAATGATGCGTTAGGAACAGGATATCCAAATAGGAGCGAGCGAGGAACAATTACTTCTTCATTGATTCATAAATCGGAATAGCTTCTTATCAATATAGCTAATTTGTTATCAAGTCGCAAATACAAATTGTATTCTTAAAGGATACCGTACACAGAGAAAAAGAGTTCTTTGGATTTAATAAATTTTATTGCATCCAAACAAATTTTATGTTTGGAATGGTCCAAAGAAACTAATGTTTCGATCAATAAGTACAATTGTTCGATTTTTCAAAGAATATATATCTTCGTCTTAAATAAAAAAATTGTTTGAAAG
>NJRQ01000322.1:59729-78476 GCA_003063805.1 Aphaenogaster ashmeadi
TGAATAACTGCATATTTTAGATATCTTCGTTGGCCGGTAAATGCGATTTTGATGTATCAATAATTTCCATTTTCAATAATCAACTGCTTGTACCAAGAATTTATAGTATTTATGCCACTATTTATGCAAATTGTAAAATGGTACTAAATAGCCTGTTATTTTCAAGGATATGATTCAATAACTACAATATTGGTCAATCGTAATTTTCGGCATGCAATTTGCACAATCTCTTAGTGCTATTAATGCATCGAGAGGTCAATGTTGCGATACGTTTTCTTTCTCTGCCAATATAATATACCGTATGCGGATTGCGACGCGACGAAATGCGTACGAAAATAAAGGCAAGTTAAGCAGGTAAACGTGCTCACAATAAATTATTCGCGGTCGATGCGCCCTTTTTGCGAGAAGAAGCACGCGCGGGGTTTTACTCGATAAATCACATGTTTGCGACAGTAGCGAGTTCGAAAGGTTTTATTGCGTGTGAATATCCAAGACTATGCGAGGTTGTCATGAATGACGGATGTAGCGTGTCGATGATTTTTATCGTGGCACGTGCGGCGTTGATAATTTGCATGCGTGTAGAAAAAAGATACGTGATATGGCGATAATGCGTAATGCATGATGCATGCATCGAACGTTTGACGTTTCGTGCATCTTTTATTGAAATTTGCGAAGCTGTCTTTCATAAGTCATAAAATGACATCTTATTCTTTATTTCATTCCTAAGTAAAAGCTTTCTTCTAGAATGGAATAAAATTTAATTACTGGTTATCAGGGCGTTTAAAATCGCATAAACGCTAAGATGTTATGGAATGGAACTGGTGACTGGTTGAATTTTTATTGAAATTGATATTACTGATGAAAAGGGATGGGGTGAGAAATATAATGCAGAGAAGCCCGCGATATACTATATTGCTTCGCTATTGTGATAAATAGAGTTTAGACTGCATCCGCGAATTTTATTAAGTGCGTTAACTGACTATGTCCTTGTGTATTTTTTGTTATCTTGTCATAATTATTGGAAAGAGATATGCACAAGAGAAAATAAAATGGAATTTGTAACGAAGCAACCCATATTACTCGCAAGCTGTACAAAGTCCCGTGACTTTTAATCATCTGATGCAGTCGTTTCTTCTCTGGGAAAATGAACGTGAGTGTAATTACTCGTAGCAACGTAGCAGCAAGCCGAATTACAGACACGGTTTCCTTTAAGCCGACTCTCATTTATCGTTTCTTCGAGCGCGTCTTTCAAATTTGAGCTGAAAGCTGAAGCGATTTTATGAGGCAGGTCCTCAAAAAGCGTTTTTTCGGGGACATAACTGTGAATTAATTTCACGATATTTTTTTCTTGAATATTTATACAATAGTGACATACATGAAAAAATGGCACATGAGATATGCATTAGAGAGATGTGCTAAAGTGAATTGTGTAGTAAATACTAATGTGCACTAAAGTAACATTTTCTAACGAAAAGATTAGTTTCGTTCATTTGAATCATTGCAGCAGAAGGAGAAATGCTATTTTCTGCTTATTTGCGAAAATTAATGAGCGACCGTCGAGAATGTGTCACATGTCTCGCGAGAAACTTTTCCATTGGTGAGAATTCGTATCGATTAGAGAAAATAAACGTTACGTAAGCGAAAGGTGCCATAATTTGACCGAATTCAATGGACACGTCGGCCAATTCACTAGATAACTAGCGTGGCCCAATCAAGTGGAACGCGCTGATATACAGCAGCAGTACGTTTTTTTAGAGAGGCCAGGACTATTGATTTACTTGGTCAGTCGTGTTAAAAGATAAGCTCGCATACGTATCGCTTTTACTACACAATTCTTAAATAGACGCCGCAAAAATAGATTCCAACTAACGAGCGCTTCGTATTTAGTTTGTCGTAACGTGATTAAGATCGCATTGGGAATAATGCAGTCCCATCGTTTTAATCAGCCTAATCTCGTTAAGCGAAAGTTCATTTAATTTCAAGTACGCGTTCCTAGAAAATACTGCGCAATTAAAAGTGGAAAAGAGCAGAAATTGAATAAGAGTCAATTACACAATGGAAAATCAATCAGCCACTTATTTCTATTAACATTACTATAATAAGTAGCTTACTTCTATTATAAAGTACCTCTTTTACCTCTTTTTTACGTGTACAGCTAACAATAGAACATTCACATTTATATTGTTGTTCCAATGTGAAAGATTTATATTTGCGAATGACAAATAACGCTTTTATTTAGTATTATTATGTAATTAAAGTTTTTACCTCTGCTTAAATTGATATTAAAAAATGCATAAAAATGTTAATATTTTAAAAAATTACTCACTTATTTAGACAGAGAGAGAGAGAGAGAGAGAGAGAGAGAGAGAGAGAGAGAGAGAGGAGAAGGTCAAAAACACGTGTCTACTGCAGAGTTATACTCTCTGCGTCAGAATAATGATATGCAAGTATCAGTACTGCATAATTGGACGTTCTCTTTGCCAAGGAAATTTCATAAAATTAAGCGTTGTTCCGTACGTGCGTGGCTGAAAATAACCATAAATAAACCTTCTGCGAAAGCTTCGAGTTAATTAAATTTGAGGATAGTGATGCTTGCATTAATTATCGGTGTGGAAAGAAGCTTTTGAGGCACACGTCGGGCTGGTCCGCGCACTAGGGCCAAAATTCCGTAACCTTATGGCGTGATACGTGAAATTTATAAACTTGTGCCGCTGCGGTAAGTTGTTAATTAACAAATGCATGTTTCTTGTACCGGAGTATATTATTAGATTGTGCGAACGAATACAAAAGTAATATTACATGTTGGTTGTTGAAAATACGATTGCTATACTTGAGCTTAATTATGACTGTAAATAAAACTTACTCAACATTATATTTCGTAACAACTAACAACAGAAAATATATATCTCTCTTTCATCGCAGTATAATTTAATTGAATATTTCTTTTTATTAACGGCAAATAACGCACATTGTGTGTTATCATTAATAAAAAGACTTGTTTATTCCTCATGACTTTTATAATTTGTGCGAAAATTGCAAAATAAATTTTTTGATTATACTGTAACCATTTCTTTACAGAACCTACACATATATAAAAGATTGTATTACATAGAATTCTTTTTCGGACAAGTTGTCTCCACTAGATCTAGTAAGAAAGCTATTTTTATTTCACTCTTTTAACATTGTGTGGTTTATTCGTTCTCGTTACAAAATTAGTTCGTAACATACGAAGGCGCGGCTTAACAGTGCTAATGAACAAAGTAACAGTCACTTGGTCTAGTTGTAAATTCTGAGGTCACATCTGGTTAGCTTCTTTCACCGTTTAAACTCGCTTCCGTTCTTCTTGGGCGCCCCTGCCTGCGTGTACACTATCGTCTTCTTCTCGGGTGTTACACAAGTACGTGAAGCGAAAACCGCCCTGCAGTTACTTTTATTTCTTCTTCCACTTCTCTTTCCGTCGGTTTAGCCCAGCGTCCAAACAAGTGCTGCGGATTACGTACATCCATTTTCACATGAACACAGAAACTCCAAGAACACGTGCCGCGCTAATCTCTAAGCGTGTGCGCCGACTTTATTTTACTTTCGCAAACTTACCAGACAATAAATCGGGAATGAGATTTATATGATTGATACGAATATTTTCAAATATCTCCACAAATTAGGATTTATAAAATTTAAGATACACTTTTCCGTGAACAACAAATGTCTTTTTTTAAGTGCCTAACCAACAATTTGAAAAATGAAAATTAAAATGAATTAAAATAATGATGATTATATAAATTCTATTGTATACTGAATCTGTAACAAAATTTAGGGTCGGTTTAAAAAAAAACCCAACTCTATTTGGAATATTTTCTGTTAAATTAAATTCTTTTAAGATAAAATAATCTTTATAGATATGGAACTAAACTAAAACGGAAGAAATATTTCGGAAATATTTTATGTTGAATTAGATAAATAAATTTAAACGAAATATTGCATAAATTTAAACGAAATTATTTTTAAACTCATCTCATAAGAAAATATTAATCGTCTGTCTGTGACAGTATTTCGTTTATTTATCCGTACGCCGTGAAAAGAGAAATCTATAAATTTGTCGGAGGAGCATCTCTACGCGAGTAATCGATTTTCTTTCATCGCCGGACGAGATCGAGGAATCGTTCTCGTACGACGAGAGTTGCACAGGCACCGATGACGGACTTAATTGGATTTAATCTTGATTTAAGCATCTGCCTCGAGCAGAGTACGCCAACGTTCAATCCAACAATAGAATCGCTTTTGGCCCCGTGTATGTTCACGTGCCAGTCATTTTCAGGCGACGACGACATCCCGCGAAAAGAATCTGCCTTGAGGCGGCTCGAGGACAATCCGTATATTCTGACACGCTGTTTGAAATAGTTATTTTGAAATTTTCGGGATATAAGGAAAGAAAGTTATAACGCTAACGCTAAATAATTTTGTTCTAAAACTTTTGTGCACTTCTTTCTCAGGGATAAAAAAGTAATGATAATGCTTATCTACATATATTATAACGTAATATTGAGATTTTTTACTTAAAAAAAATGGACACGTTGCCGCAAATTTCAATAACCAATTGTCTCAATAGAATTTCATAACGATTAAAAATAAAGATAGAGGAACGTTGGAGACTATGTTAGTATAGATAAAATAGGTGAGAATTTATTTTTTTAGAAAGGAACACATTATATGTTCCTTTCTACAAAAATTAATTTAAGCAAAAAGATAATTATGTATACGTTATATTAATAATCAAATTAATAAGACATTGACAAATTAATTATCTTTTTCTCGTGAAAAAATTCAATTGATTAAAGTACATATAAGTCAAAATATATGTTTAACAGTTTGGTTGGGAGTCAATGATCCATTAAATTAAAACCAATACTGAAGAGATATTGCGTCGGATCTGCCATGAATAATTCAATTCTTATTTGTCACAGGACTCAATTTAACTTGGAACAACGCGTTAGAAGTTTCACGATATTCCGTCGAACTCTTCGTGCGCGACGTTCCGAACGAATCTGCGGCGGCTAAATGATTTGGCCATCGTTGAATTTAATTCCCCGGAGATCATTAAGAACGACGACGAGCGTTTAAACTCGCTTCTAACGTTTCCTTAATTTTGCGATCGCGCAGCTACGCTCGACCGGTCTTAAAATCTAAAATTTTTACCTCTCACGTCGAAAAGATGAAATTCTTACGGAAAGGTAAGTTCTCGCAAATTGCCGGGAACAAAAGTTTAAAGGTCTCGATTTGTCTTCCAACGTGCAAGAACATTTCCCCCGTGTTAAATTAGTTCGTGAAACATTAATTGAGTATGCCGTTGGCATTCGCGCGCGCGTTTACTATAGGGGCCGCGTTTTAATGTGTAATACCTCCCATCCGCGACTTCGTGAACTCTGCATTTAAATCTTAGATAGCCAGTTAATCTTAATTCTTCAGTCACTTGTCCAGTTTGTTTTTATAAATTTTGATTACTTTTTAACTGTCCCATAGCCTTCAGAGAGTCTAGCTTTCTATTATCTCATTTAATTCCTTAAGAATATAAATATCGTGTTGTGCGTGCGCGATACCAATTCAATAAATGTAAAAATAATCCAATTCTATCATCATATAAGAGATTGAGACATACCACATCATATGCAATGCGCACGTTCACGTAAGAAACCGCGATTATCGAAAGATAGATTCGTAACAATTCGAAAAGGAAAATAAGAAAGATGCCGTCGAGCGCATCTGTGTCCTGTGATTGCGATCGGCGTATATAGACTCGACCTCTCACGAGAGCCTACCTGAATTTTGGATCGCGTGTTACCGCGGCATGAGTATCGCGGGAGAACAAAGCGAAAGCTGCCAAGATAGGCTGAACGTGACTCACGAAGACCGAAACGTATCGCGGTATTCGCAGGAGTCTGCTCGAGCGTGCGGAAATGGTTGCAAAGCAAGAATTTCCGTATAGATACGAGATGCGGCGCGGTATCCGAGCGTGATCTCCAAAGGCACTTTGCTTCTGGAGCTTTGGCAAAAATCCCGTTCGAGAATCCTCTAGACGTTCATAGTTATTTTCCGACGATATTCTAGCATTATAAGAGCACGATACACGAACAATTCACGTTGTATAAAATAATTTCACTTGATTTAATAAATAATTTTATTTGTTAAATCAAGTGTATTTTTGTTTTATAATTTTTTTAGTCGAGCAAAGCGATATGATTAATTCACCAAAGTAAAATTAGTAACGCGTAATTACATAAATAACTACAATAACTCTAAAAAGAATTAAACTGATGAAATAGTTATTAATTTAAAAAATAAAAAGTTGAAGTGGGAGATGTTATGACTCTTTTTCTTTTGTTACGTATACGCTGATAGATACACTTTAGAGTGGGCGGTATATTACATAGAGATAGCACACTAATTGTGTCATCGATTTGTAGTCTACATATATCATGAAGTGCTCTGTTATTAACTAATCGCTGACTTTTCATTTACCATATATACATAGGCCGTGCTATTTACGGCTATTTACGTGTTACGTATCGGTACAACTGTTCACAAATAAAAATCAATATATAGTTGGATCTAGATATATTCCTCCTATGCCCTTGTACAAACATATCTCTAATCAATTTAAACGTATCTTACTAAACAAACCGCGGACAGAAATTCAGTTCTGATATCATCGAGATACATTCTATTACCACCGTGTTATTTTTTATTAATAATCTAACATAACAGCTCTCGCATCTCTCTAAATTCTTGGCAAATATTATTCTAATGTGCTTTTTTTAATTCTTAATGTAATTTTATCTTTAGTATATGATTTAAAAAATTTTTTAAATCATTACAACATTAAATAGATATTCCGTTCAAATCAAATTCTTTTATTAATGGTAGTAGGTAATTTTCATGTACGCTATGTAGGTACATATAGTTTTAGCAGCAAGCACAGAAGTTCGAACGAATCCGCACGATTGATGGAAAATTATAGCAGGCAAGCTCATCTGAGGGCTTAAATAATTCAGACTGAGCTTACAAAACGCTCACAAAATATACTCGTAGACGCAAGATAAAATGAAGTTACATTTTGAAACTCGTTCGTGCAGTTGAGCATCTCGTCGCGATGAGCGTGTGCAAATCTATTTCGCGCGTGGGTGTTGAAGGGCGGCTTCGAGGTGTTTTTAAATGCACGCGAGAACCATAATATCGCGACCATGAAATCAAGCGCTCTATTCAGCCTCGGAACCGGAGTCTCCCGGTTAATGACGGCTTACCTGTAACCGGCGACACGATCGGCATCGTTGACGACCGAGTTCGGCGTTATTTTAAAAATGTGAAGGCCGAAGGGTAGATCGCCGATAATCTCGCAGCGGTGGACTTTATCGTCGAATCACGCGGGTGAGCTTAAAAAATAAAGTTCGTGTCCAGGTGTTCGACTTTCCACACGAGGGTGTCCGATCCTTATCTTTATTCTATAAATATGTTATTCAATTTTTTCGTGACTTATTTGCCGTCGTGAAGATTCTATCTGATGCGTCCGGCAAGGCTGTACAAGTTGATTAAAATCGTAACTGCTGTCCCACATCGCTTCTCATTTCTATCGTCAGATCGCATTTTTATATTTCCTCTTTAAAACACTTGTCTCCATTCAAGATTATTTTTTGAATATCTGTAATTACAATTGTTTGCCTTTTAACGCGTGCTTCTGTTTGCACTTAATCAACATAACAACAGTATCATCAACGCGCGTTGCTATTCATATTTGCCTCACATCGTTGTTTACGCAATGAATTCGCGTAGAGTCATTTCATCAATACGCGATGACGCGTCCTGTCATCCTGAGAGTTCATAGATATACGAAAGGACAACTATTTTTGGCATCTTTATGTAGCGGCTATACATAGTCGCATATTTAAAACTCGTCAATTATTTGAAATGTCACTTCGCGCACCCCGTCATTTATTCTTCATTATGAGCATTGACATTTTGATGCTTTGTCCATTTCGACATGTTCCGCGCTTTCGTATCGCTTTTGAAACGTCTGCATTCGCACAAGAAAACTTTCGTAAGTTCGTTTCATATATTACGCAATTATGTATAAAAATTTTATATCATTTTAATCGAATGACGTACGCCGCTCTTTTCCTCTTGTTTTCAAGTCACACCATAGTCTTGGTTGTCCTCGGTTTATGATATCGACATACATAGCGATATTACCGTCGATTTCCTTACCGTGTCAATGTAAATCGCCGGTACGAGCATCTGGAATTTATGCTTTTCGCAGGCACGTACTGGAGTTTTCCTTCGCACCGCCGACTAACTCGACTGCAGTGGATGCACTTGGCTTTCGCCGGCGGTCGTCCAAGTCTCATTTCATTCATGGCACGACCACGTCCGTCCGTTCCGTCAGCTACGATTTCTCTCTTTCTTCCTTCTGCTCGCCTTTCCGTGTCCCAACTTCTCTCCTCTCGCTCTTTTTCTCCGTCTCGACTGCGAGTCCGCATTCATCTTCCTTCCTGAGTATGTTTGTCTCTTCTCGGCTCTCTCTTCCTCTGCTCTTTCTCTGTCTCTCTCTCTTTTTCGTTTCTCGAAATGTCGCGCGTATATGACCGCTAACACAGGACTTGGGTTTCATCTGTATTCTCGAACTTCATCGGCGAACTTAAAAGCAAAAGGTGAACAAAAGCCTGACCCGAGCTTTTGTATGTGTGCACAAGCGTGATTGCTCGACACGCAGACTTCTATGAGCGGAAGAAGAGGGATCTTAGCCGTTACTCATTCGAGCAAGGATGACGTAAGAATCCTTTTAATCCTTTTCCAGAGAATAGGTCATCGATGATAGTGCGACGATGGTGAAACATTTTCTTTCACTGCATATGTGTCGCTGTCGTTTCATTGATGCGTCTTTTTCGACGTACACACAAATTTCGAAAAAATATTTCTTTTGGACGAAATCTGTTTCTTTCGATGCATTTCTTGATTGTCAGACTGCATCAGATAACAGATATTTACAATTCTAATTCTTTGTTTCTGCTTCCTCATAGAGGAAGCTTAGTTTTCGTGAAAAAATTTTTTTTTCAGTTTTCAATGCCAATGTGTTTAGAATGTTCTAAAACGTCGAAAATTTACATTTCTACGAAATGTCTGCGTGTGTGTACGTGTATGTGTGTGTATGTACGGTTAGGATGTCCATGGTTGCTGTAACTTCCGAAAATTTGGAGATATCGGGATAAATTTTTTTTTAATCGAAAGAGAATCATTAAAGAAAGGTTCCTATTGAATTGGACGATGATCGGTAAAGGGGTTCTCTTTTTAGAAAAATTTGAATTTTTGGAGTAATGTCCGTGGTTGTTCTAACTTCTGCAAATTTGGAGATATCGGGCTTAACTTTTTTTTTTAATCACTAGAGAATTATTTAACGAAGGTTT
Source organism: Aphaenogaster ashmeadi (assembly GCA_003063805.1). Classification (NCBI taxonomy): domain Eukaryota; kingdom Metazoa; phylum Arthropoda; class Insecta; order Hymenoptera; family Formicidae; genus Aphaenogaster; species Aphaenogaster ashmeadi. The sequence continues at coordinate 69,179 of NJRQ01000322.1, forward strand.
CTATTTAATTGCGCGATGATCCGTAAACGGATTCTCTTTTTAGAAAATTTTGAATTTTTGTTAAAAACACTTGGTAAAAAAAGACCGCGTTTGGAAACATAAACCAATGCACATATTTCCTTAAAGCAAAAAAGTATGAAAGCAAATTCTGAGATATAGGACCAAAATAATTGAAAAAGTTAAAAAAGTGTGCAAATTAGAAATTTGTACAGTGCTTCCTCATCAATTTAAAGGGGGGCAAATTAGAAAGTGGCACAATGCATCATCAACATTTTAGTTGATTCACAAAGCTTCCTCTATGAGGAAGCCAAACGGAAAAAAAAAGAAATAAAAAAACTTCCTCATAGAGGAAGCTTTGTAAATCAACTAAAATGTTGATGATCAATTGTGCCTCTTTCTAATTTGCCCCCCTTTAAATTGATGAGGAAGCACTGTGCAAATTCCTAATTTGTACACTTTTTAAATACGTTGTCTCATTATTCTTATTAATTACATCAATCAATAATAGCTACTTAAAATCTTCTTTTTTGCTAATTGTTGTTCATTTTTTAAGTTTTTTATGTCTCTTTTTTATCATCTTTTTATTTTTCTTCATTTTTGTCATTCCAATTCTTTCATTTTATTCTTATTTTAAGCAACTTGCAACATGCACACACACGTGCAGAAATTAGCAATTTTTATTATCTTATTTACTAACTTTTATTTTTATTTTACTGATAGTGATGTTTTTTTATAGATATTGTGCATTTTACGTTTTTTTTCTCTTTTTCTCTTATACTTTTAAAAGATTAAATTTCGTATTCCAAAGCGTAAAGAAGCGCTTATCTCCTTTCCTTTCTCTATCTTTCTTTACTACTAATTTATATCAATCGTATTTGCGAGCTGATACGGCGGTTTTGTCGAAGGATCGCGTTTGCCACTAGAGCCAATTAAAACTTTCTTGTTCACAAGGCGGAAGGTGGATAGTCAATTCTGCCGCCTAATGCAACCCGCTTTCGTCTTGCGGAGTTACAAATTGAAAGAACCAATACCGTTGTAGAACGAAGCTTAGAACAAGAAAGAAGCTTAGTGCTCATTGCGTTCATTATTTCTGTCGAATGCGCAGTTTAAAAGGATTCTTTATTTTTTTAAATGAAATATTATTTGTACATTATTTTCTACATTTAACGATCACATAACATTAAAAATATAAAATCCAGTGTATTTTAAATGCCTTGAATCATAGAGTAGCTCAAAAGTTTTTTTCGCTAACTTTAGTCCAATTACAGTTCATTTTCATGCACATAGTAATAATGTTTTTGACTATAAACTAAATTTGTAGATAGAATATTATATTGAAATTTTTAGATTGCAGAATTATTTTCCTGATCATAACAAGGTTTTTATTCTTGAAACTGAATGACGGAAAATCTTTCGAGAAATTGAGCGACGCTTACTCAGTGCGCGTTTTAGATAAGAAAAAATCATTACGCGCGCGCTGAATAATGCAATTATTGACGGTTCGCATTAATTCTGCGAAAGCCGTTTTGCTATCCCACGATTGTTTTGCTAATAATGGCTCAATACACGTATATGTGTGTGTTTTACAAGAGAAGATAAAAGAACGAGCTTGACAAATAGACTGGTCAAGTTGGTTGGCTAATTTTCTCGGCGAAACGACATCGTCCATTACTTAACTCGTGTCGCGCTCAAATAGTTTAAATACCTCGGCAGCGGACATTGTACTGGTTAGGGTAGGTAACCGTGGCTAGTTAGTAGGTCGTTGGTCGAAGGGTAGTTTCGGCGCGCGATGGTCAGTAAGGGGAAGGAGGCAGCGACGAGCATGCCAACACGGAATCCTGGTTTCTCGAACCCGGATACTGAGGGGTTGTGCAGACGGCGACCCGTGGGACGAGACTCGTGGCTGGTTAGCTTCGTGGTGGTCGTGGAAAGTCCTTGGTATGCCACATGGACACTCTGAATATTGGTTACGTACGTGCCTGACCTACCGCAACTAGCCGGATATGTCACTTCCGGGTGCGCGCCGATTTCATTGCACTGCTCCCCCCCTCCTCCCCCTGAAATTAGACAGATCCTCTCTCTCTCTCTCTCTCTCTCTATATATATATATATACATATATATATACATGTATATATATATATATATGTAGAGATATATGTATATATGTATATCCTTATTCCCTTTACTCTTGACTGTCTTCAGTTATAATAGAGACGTTCCTATTGCATGAATCAGTCGATCGACGACGAGCTTATCGACGATGCAAATTGGCGACGAGAAACTAATATTAAATTATCTACCTTTGCAAATTGGATAGTAAAATATTAATATTTAGCTGCCTTCATTAGTAAAATTATTAAAACTGCGAGGATTGATATTATGCAAAATATCACACGCTTCATAATTTATACAGAGACTTATAATAAATTAAAATAATTTTTAATTTAGAACATTAAATGTTTAATAAAAAAGAGGAGCCTTTTCTATTTTCTTATACTTTAATATGAAACATATTTGGTATAGCGTCTTAAAGCGAAAATCCATTTGCCGAAAGAAGCGGTGAATACAAAGGCATCGATCAAGAAACGTTCACTTTCGGGTCATCTCATTCGTTTTTTCATCTTTTCAGAAGGATGAATTTTCGGAGATGATGGCTTCAGTATAGTAGACGCAGAAGTAGACGACTCATAGTGTGCCATCAGAGAAGTGCACGGGCGCTTCCATTAAATCCCGAGTGGTTGAAATGAAATAAAAGCACGCGTTTTCACACAGTGCCCTTTTTCTTTCAGACTTCTCGAAAAATATGTTGCGTAGGTCCGCGGAGATCCGAAAGAAGGACGATTCGTCGTGGCGAACCACGTGAGTTATCCAAGTGAGAACAGAACCTGTTATCGGAACTGTTATTTCTGCGCCGGGCACTTTCCCCCGCCGCGATTCTCACGGCTAGCCCTTTTCCCGGTTTCCACACCGTTTGTTTCCCTTTTGCTTCCTTACCGCGACGTCAGACATTAATTTTTATTATAGCCGGCATGTCTTATGCGCGTCGATGATAACGCTTGAATTGATTGATTCCGGGTAACCGCTCCCACCCTCGTGCTCATAAATTATTTTCGCGCGATAGCTTGGACGCATATCACGTACGGTGGATACATATCACCCTGACGATTGTTTCGCGTGCCCCGTTCGTTTAAATCCGGTAATTTTTCGCCGCCCCATAGCTTTAACATATTGACGTTCCCATCAGCCCGTCTCGACCTCGTGCTATCTACAGGGTGATTTTATACTTTGAAATAATTTTAAATTCTCCGCTGGATGAACCTTCGCCTTCGAGAAAATTGCAACCGAATCTTCTCTATCAGAAATTTACTGGAAAATATCTTTCTATCACAATTTTTTTTCTATTCTCGGTTATATTTTACACGTTTAAAATATTAATAACTCAAGGTAGTAAAAGTAAAATTAAGCGAAGGAAAGATAGAAATAAGATTTTCTTATTTATATATATTGTTTTGCGAATTTCATTACATTTACTACACTATATATATTGTATTGGTGCTGTCGATCTCTATACCTAAGTTGAGCTCTGGAGTATAATAATAAATCATGTTACACGATATTATCATATTATAGTCTCGTTAAAGAAAAGTTGAGAGGCTCTAAATTAATTAAAAGCGTTACAAAGGAAAATTAGTAGTTTGGTATCAACCTGTAAAGCATATTGCCCGACTGAGGGTTGTGCTTGGCTGAATTGTACGATGCCGGAGGTGACACTGGTAATTTATTGCACTTCTCTCTGATTTTCCTTGTACGTTTGCATCGCGTTTGTTCTGCTGTAACAGAATTGTTTGTGGTGGCGCATGCTTATTAGGTCCTTTGAAACTTTGGTTAGAGTGTGAAGTGTATGCGTTTCGGTATATATATATATATATATATATATATATATATATACACATATATTCGGTATATATGTGTATATATATATTACTTTCAAAAACTTGCATAATAACCCTCGTGCATACACAAATACGATGTTGAGAAAGTCTCGTTGGTGCACGATAGATGCGCAGCGTTACCTGGCCATGGTTTACGATGCGGTTGTTGAAAACATGAATAATACTACTTGCGAAAAATGTAGTTTTCCATAATACGGAACTGTTCGAACTAAATAAACATGTCATATGTGTAACATGTGGCCGCTCAGTTTTGCGATAATTCGTTCACGTTCGTGCGCATATTTTTCTCCGTGGCAAAAATTATATGAAAGTCTTTAATGATCGCGTATTTTTAATGAAGGCAAGCGTAATATTGTACGAAAGAACTTTATAGCGTTTTATTTTATTACCTCTTGAAACAAAGCGGATATTGCGTATATGGTTCAGCCACATGACACTAATTGCGTTTTTATATTTAAATTTTCTAAAAGCGTGAAACACGAGCATGAAATATTTTAAACGCCTTTTTATCATTTTATTAAGTCGTTAAGTAACTGACTATATCAACATTACATGCAAACATATTCAAATATCTGTTGAAGTCCATAATTGAGCGCTATTACTCATGTTTATTTTGGCAAGTTCAAGTCTCGCGAAAATCCCTTAATTCTCACTATTAACAATCTTCCTAATTAGACTTAACATCCACTGTTTCCCGCAGAGAAATTCATTTCTAGTTTGCTAAAGAATCTATTATTAAACTTCAACGCACCTGAAAACAGGGCACTCTGTACATGTGTAACGGGCTTGTACGGGCTTGAGCAGAGGGGAAAATGGATGAAAGAAGCTTTGACACAAGTAGCAAGTTAAGGGAAAGCTCTTTTCGGGAGTTTTCTCTCCCGAAGAGAGAGATAAATTACTTTTTCAGCCGTCGTCCATCATACGTTGAATCAGCGATGCGGTCGCGAATTATTTTTTGTCTCTCAGTAGTACTTCAGTAACTCGTGAAGGTATCCACGCAGTTGATCGTGAAACGCAATTGAAGCGTAAATTCCGAGAATTTAGGATACGTGCAATGTTTCTTCGCACAAATAGATGATTATTTCGGGATTGCAGATTATAATGTGGAAGGTGAAAAGGAATCATATATATATACATATATATACAACATTTGGATAAAACCGTTAATTTCTTTCTGGTAAGCGATTTGTATTTTTGTCGTGTTTATCCAGGGGATCGATCGGGGATAATCCTCGCGTAGGAGCGAAAGGGTGAAAAGTGAACATTTTACGCGGATTTGCTGAGCTCACCGCAGCAGCGTGAAACGATAATATCTGATCCGACGACATCAACGTGATATTCGAAATAGCGAGAAAGTTGTCTTGTGAGTTTTATACGTCGTTTACTCGTAAAATGTCACACGAAAATAGAAAATGACGCCTTCTCATATACAATCCGCTTAGAGCATCGTGATGATATACTAGCTCGACTATCGCAAATTCAGTCTTTTTACGACCTGTCCGAGCTTGCCGATGGACAAGTAATCGACTATCTCCGGCGCGTCATGAATTTATCGCCCACGGGATTTACGATACGCGCAGGTATTCACGATCTTTTGGAAACGAGTGTATGAATTTTGCAAGGTTGGCGAGGATCGATCCGAGAGTCGGCGCGAAAAGCTAGCGGGCACGTGCTTAATATCCGTTCTCGCTGTCTTAATAACGGGGATCTTTATCACAAATCGCTTTTGCACCTACATTTGATAATATCGTTAGCGCAAATGACCGACAAGAGTATTTCCCTGATTAAAGTTCTTTCATTAAAGCGAAGTCCGATCGATTAAACGTAATTTCCTCCCGCGAACTTTTCCGCGCCCGTTTATTTCATTTCTTTGCAAATTAACGTCCGCTCACAATGGCTGATTTAAAAGCGCCCGCATTCGCAGCTTTAGAAGCAACCGTACGATTATTTCATAACGAGCAAGTTTCTTGCATGCTAACAGGGAACACTGCTTTTTACATTGTGTTTTTCCATTGTTACGCCGTCGTCTATAAAACGGAGGAATCATTTGCTTTTTCGCTGCTTATTTCGATGCACGAGATGCCGACCTTCGTTTTAATAAGGGACGGCATCAAATTAAAAGGTAACATCTAGATTGAAAATTTCTTTGATCTGACTTGCTTCATTCTTCTTTCTCTTAAGCTGCATTTCTTACTTTAAAGATCCGCGAAAAACAATTATGTTGTTATCTCTATTTAACGTTTGATATAAAAGAGAAATTAAACTAACTTTCTATTTGTAACAAGATTGCAATGTTTTCTTTCTCCTTTTTTCAGTTTTCTTTTGTTCCTTGAAATTTTTAATCTGCTATCTTTAGTTTCATCTCTTTCACTTTACGTTATTGTTTACAAGACGAAGTATAGAGTTTATTTCCTCTCAGTACAGCACGTAGGATGTAAGATTTATCCCGGGGTAAACAGACGTTTTCCGTCTTCCCATTTTCCTCTTTTCTTGAATTAACCGATCTTGAATTAACTCTCTCATCTCGGACCATTCTCTTATCACGTATCTCAATGTCTATTTTTCTTTCCCTTATGTCTCTGCTTTATGTATCGTATATAGTGCTCAGACGAGAGAGCCTTAGCCGTTGGGGAGTCGCGATATAAATTTTGCTTTACGTGCATTTGCACGGTGGCCGTCATCTGCCGTCATCTCCTGCCCATTATCGTCTCTAATGTGCGAGCTTTAGGTACATACGCTCCTACCAGGCGCTACATCAGTATCTACCCTCGCATGCCAGCATGTTGACATTCCCGTCGGTCCGCGTAGTACGTGCGATAGCTATATGTGGGATGCACCTTGGGAACCTACGGAGCCTGTTACATACGCCACGAGTTCCCGGGACGTACCATTCGCTTTACCGTGTACGATCCGTTACGTGATTTCCCGCGTTCCTCGGCTTTCGTCTCCTAACTCGGAGACGTGAATACTTGACGACGGTATAAATCCGTCCTCTCTCTCTTTCCGCAAACGAAAAGTAGAAGTCGTACGCCAGCTAAGTACGTCAAAAACGATATCGCGAGCTGCAAGCAGAGAGGAAAAAAAATTCCACTTACGAACGGAAAGACTAAAAATCTTTATTATACGACTCTATAATGTCGTATATCCACTCTATAATAATGTAAATCCATAAATATAAATAGCCAAGCGCGTTTAGATCTAGGATCGATCAAGTCCGTAATTTGCAAGGTCTACAATTTAATTACGAAATTAAATATCCTTACTAATTACGAACTTAATTTACCCCAGCTTCGGACACCTCGAATTACGCTCGTCCGCGAGAAAATTTTCCACGAGTAGGAAACCGCGCTCTGAATTTCATCGCGGATAATAAGGATCCTTCGTTTCGCTCGTCGAGCAACGAGCTTGCACCACCGAGACAACGTTTCGACATTTTCGCGACTATCCTTCTCTTTTTCTCCTCGCTGACGGAACACCGCTCCACTTATCTCTCTCGCTCGACGAAGCATCGTATTCGGAGTCCCGACGCGCGTTAATTCCATTCAGCCGCATTCGGCGTCGCATTGTGACGACGAAACAAGGAGAATTCGGGCTTCCTGCTCCTCTTAACAGTTAGCGCACCGCGATGCGCCCGTAATTTCGTTGCGCTTTCCCGTCGAATCTCCATTCTTGCCGAAGTAAAGCGTGCAATAAATCCCCGCCGCGCCGGTCTTCTTACAGCGTAGCAACGGGTATTTATGGGCGGTGCGGGATTAGAGCGCGTTCCTCTCGTTGCGTTTCCTGCGCGATAAGAGCCCGCGGCCCCCTCACCCCCTTACGCCGCGAGAACGCAGTAAATTCTTTGTGCTTTCATCTCACGACTCGAATTTCGCGGAGAACTCTACCCAGAGGGATCATCCCCGTCCGTGAGTTCGCATCGGATGAATGTGCTCGCTCGCTCGCTGCAATATCCTCATCTGCTTAGGCGACGGCGGAGATAAGCCGATGTTTCCAGTTCCCCGTGTCTTAAAGGAACCCTCTTACGCCGAGCAGGAAGTTATGACGGAATGCTTCGAGAACCATGCCGACAGACGAAAGTATCATTTACGACGTATACAGAACGCTCCGGGCCATGCGCGCTTCCTTTTAAATTGGGGCTCGATCGCTGAGATGTCTAGCATTGAAGATCGAACAATTTTGGAGAAAATTGTGTCATCTAAATTTTTGCTATGAAAACGCGAAAGATGATCCAAGGATCCGCAGTTGAGAGAAAGCACGCTCTGTATAGCACATTCGATCTTCCTTTCGCATTTCGGATCGTCTGCTCTGACGTCTTGCTCATCCGTTAGCATGCCCTATTTCTTTATTAGTCAAGCGAATTATGTCAACGCCAAAAGTTTCATGTTTGCGATCTGCTAACTAGCAGATATAACAATTGTAGCATTGGAAATGTACAGAACGATTCTAAAACGGGGTCACAAAATTTCCGCGTGCATTTCTTAATTAATTTAAAATCGATCTTTTCATCTTTCTAGTGTCTCGAATTATTTACTCGATTAATAAAAGCTTTCTAGCCCAAGTCCATATTATTAGCGCTTGAATTTTGCCAGGGGAATTATTCAGATGTGGGTATGGTTGTGACAATGAAAAACGCACGCGCACGATATGTCGGAACGATACTCAATTATCCGTTGTTACGAGAATTTTTATATTGCATGTATGAACGGTCATTTGACAGAATTTAGGTTGAGACTTGGATAATGCCGTCGTTTCTTTAATATTGCAGAATAAAAACTCAAAGTTTCTAGCCGCAACGCAGGTATATTAAGCTATCTAACAATAAGCCAAATTATCAGAACAATAAATTATATATGGAATTAATTTGCTAATTTTTTGCTATTTTTCGCTTTCAAAAGTAATTTTTTTGCTCCAACTACATATTCAAAAGTTACGAAAGGCTAGATAGCTCAAGCTACCACGCCATTGTAGAAAATAGCATGTACACAAGTCAAAGCAAAAAATTAATAATTTTAAAATTATTTGCTATTTTTTTGCTACTTTTTACTTCCAAAAATATTTTTTTTTTGCTTCAACCATTCAAAAGTTACGAAGGGCTAGATAGCTTAAGCTTAAGCTACCACGCCATTGTAAAAAATAGCATATACACAAGTTATAGCAAAAAATTAATAATACTAATAGCGTTTTTCACTGGGCAGAACTGAGTGCGCACTGGAAACTCGTCGAGTTTAGGCGACACTGCCGGAGTGCACTGAAAGTGCGAGTTTTTTGCACTCCCAACTAAACACGTCCATTATTCTCAGTGCCATCTCAGTGCGGTTTTGTGGCGCATTGTGCCGCTGTATTT
>NJRQ01000322.1:123111-145704 GCA_003063805.1 Aphaenogaster ashmeadi
TATGGACAAATTTCATATATAATTATATATGTTCATATATGTTTATATATGAAAATTTTTTTCCGGGTTGTACATATCCGGTAAACAAAATGTTAGCAATACGGCAATATTTTGACAGCATTTGATTTGATCAACGCGTTGTAGCAGATTGGCATCGACTGTGTTCGCGTTAAACCCGCGTTTTGGTGTCAAAGCCTGCAGGCATAATACGAGAGACACAAATCGAGCAGATTTTCCGAGTGCGGTATAGCGACTGGTAGACAGAATACGACGGATCTTATATCTATTCTACTGCTTTTCCGCTGACGAGGCTCGCAACAGATACTTCGCAAAATTCGCTCCCGCTGGATTTACCCTGTCTGGGCAAATATTCCGCCGTAATGTTACTGAAAATTTGGTTTTCCCATGCGTAATTCCCATGCGCGGTCTCCCCCAGTCGACCACGAAAATTCATGATTGATTTCGGATAACCGAGATAATTCCTGTATTCAACGGTCCCTCGTGCGATCGCCTCGAGCAACGCATTTTCGCGACGTTCTAACGGCGTTATGAATTATGCGAATATGAATTATATAAAGGTATTATGTATGCGCCGACAGGAATGACAAACGATTCGTTACCGTCTTCGCGATGACACCGCGATAGTTGTGACACGGCAGCGTCCACAATTGGAACAAATCGCCGGGCAGATCCCCTCGCAAGATTACCGATATCCGGCCCGGATTCGTTCGAACACGTACGTGAGAAGAATGTTCCTCGCGCGAGGACCGACGCGCGCGCAAATCGTTCGCGCCCGTAATGATTTTCCACAAATCTATTTGCAATCGTGATTAATCGATACGCGACATCGATTTGTCGGATTAAACTCAATCTCGCGCATAATGAAATTCGTCTCCACTCCCGGGAATAGGCGTGATTTTTTATGACGATTTTTATGACGGCAGCACGGGCTGCGTTTTACAATCCATTTACAGATCGTTCTCATTACGCTGTGACATATTTGCACATGACGGCCGGCCTTCTCTGTTGTCAATATCAGGAATGCGCGTGTGCGCATAATATTACATTTAAATTAAATGTAGGAAATATTATAATTGACGGGAAACAAATGTTATCGATGATCCAATGAAGTCGAATTAAATTTGTATTTGCATTAAAATAATCTTTTAACGATATTACGAGGTGTGTCTGAATGAAGTGTATATGAATTAAATTACACCAATAGATTCGTTAACCAATTCTTCTCAATTTCGAAAATTAATCATTTCCTGCCAGCCAAGATTAATGGATCAGATAAATGATAAAACTGTAGCTTTAAATTAATTTTCAATAATTTTTATTTTATTTTAGTGGAATATTTTAATTTGAGGTTTAACAACAGAATGTTATCTAATGTTTGAAAACTTAGCTGATTAGGAAACTGAATGATGATTTTGAGTCCAAAAAATCATGTAAATGTTGTTGTAGGAATCGTGCACGTTTATTTTCGCTCTGAATTAAGCACTTAATTAATTTTAACACTAATCTGATTGCGAGAGTTCAGTAAGGAAGCATACAAAAGCGGTCAGATTGGCGGTACAGTTTTGCAAATGTTACGGGGTTACGATCAAACGCCATAATTTGTCGGGAACAACGCGATCGACCGGCGGAATTCTCCGACTGTTTGCCGTGCAAACGTCGCGTCCGGTTCCGACGAGGGACGAGACTTCGTCATTAGACTAATTATTAATGCTACGTGGGACACATCCGCAGCGTTAAGTCCACAATGTGCGCAGACGTAAGTAACGATGGCAGCGCGTTAATTCGGTCAACATGATGGTGCGATGGTGAGGATTTGCATAAGGCGAGCAAAAGTTCTCGAGCAGAACGATTGCGCCCAGAACGTTCACCAGTTCACGCGGACGCTTGAATTTAACCCGCGGCACAAGCACGGTATGATTTCTATTCCACGTTAAATCTTGTTTCAAATAATAGACGTACGCAAAGGAGATCTTTGATATTTTGCGTGTTTAATATCACGTGCCATTTTCATTATTTTTACGAATCGTAAAAATCAGACTAAAGATCATACGTCAAACGTCGGGGCGAATAAATATAACCTTTGACGTTTACACACGTTTTTTTATTTAGCTTGCATTTCGTTAAAATAGTGCGTGGGATTCCAGAAATATGATATGGTTCGGTTTCATACGTATATGTATATCAATGAAACATATCAGTATTTAAAGCTTTAAAAGCGTTTGTTTTTTCCACATATTGCATATTAAATACCGGTGTCCCCAGAATTGCATACATTTTGATGTTTTAATGAAGAGTTTGATATTTTCCAGCGAAACATGCGTGTTACGTGAAACCGGAAGAGCATACCTTTTAATTTTATTCGTAATTCATGTATCGTATATTCGTGTATCGTATCTATACATATAAAACACACCGGGTAATGCCTGTGTCCCATGAGAAATAATTTCCACTAATATCGGCGGATCTTATACATGCTTTATGAAAGGGATTCATTTGAGACGGAATATATCCAAATGACTTCTTAAAATATTGATAAAGCGTATCCACGTGTCAAGTCATCGATCCGCACGTGTTCACAACGTGCCGACGACACCAACTTCATCTTCACCAACCTAAATATTATATCCCGAGAACTTCGACGGGCGAGACAGGGAAGAGACCGCTAATGCGCCGCGCAATTCTCGCGTGAACGCCTATCTAGGGTAATCCAGCGAAGAGAATGTAAGCACTTTGTATTCTAAAGCTAATTTTAAAAGCGAAAATGCGATGCAGGTTTTGTCCTCAATTCACGATGTGCGAATATCCCTGATATATGATGATAATTTATATCATCTATATACCTCTAGAGTGTTAATGTAATATTATATTATCTATACAATGAATATCTATATTTTCTTTCGGATTACAATCTCTACATTTTGCCTATTAATTATGTGGGATTAATCATTAGAAGAGATAAGTTATAGTTGCCTAATCGAAATTAGAGCATTTGTGAATGTGTAGCTTCGTCATCCTCGGGAGAGGTAAACGACACTGTCGTCTCCAGGAAACCGGCAACAAACTTTGGAATCTGTCGTCATTCGTCGAGTCGGGGATTATTTCCGGGTACTCACATTATCAAATTGAATTGATGTTCTGATCGACGTACCTTGACCTCACGCGCCGAGCTCAAGTTACTTTATGGGCGAAAATATCGCGTTGCCTTTTCATTCGATAAATGGTTAAAGCGGATAAGGATAGATTTACGACATCAAGCTCGCAATGGAAACATTGAATATGTATAATATTATAAAAATATATAAATATGATTTAATTGAGCTCTGTACATAAAACGTAGCTTTAATCTATGTCAAGCACTAAACAAAACTAACTATAACACTTTATATTTCATATTTCTTAATTTTAAAAATAAATCATTGCGTATCGACTATCTCGGTTATCTCGGTATTATTATACAATTCTTTTTGATATTTTTACATGGAATCTGCGAATTGTGTTGCATTAATGTTCAATATTCTTTGCGCTGTTATAATAACACATAAAACAGAGATGAACGTATAGTATGACATTTAACATAATTCAGAAATCCTATTACTTCTTCTTTCTGCTTTTAAGTTTTGAATCTATAGTCTTGGCGCATCGCTCCGCTTCAGTACATACACGATATCCCAGTAAATTCTCCGCATTAGCGTAATCTCATAAATCCATCCAGCGACGGTATTCATCCGGCATTAACCGATTGTCAAAACTCTCGTAACTTCGTTTGCGGCGTATTGTATCTTGCTTACGGAGCGTTGCAGCGTTTTATGAAGCGCTACGTCGACGAGGGAAACTTTTCTGAAGTACCTTAGCTGCTCTCGAGCGAACGACAGCATTTCTGGCAGGACATCTCCTTTAGACTCCCGGCAAATCTCGTCCCTTAATAGCGAATCATAACTTTCTAGGGAGTGTGTAGAGTAATTGTCGAGCTTATTCTTGTAAGCTATCAAAGTCACTCTTTCATCAACTTCGCGAGAGGAAAACCGAAGAAAATCCAATATACTGAGATTACAGAACCGGCCTGTTAAGAAGTCGATACATCCACGTGCGCAGGACGTCTGCTTGCGAAATGGATTAAGGACGTTTTTTTGAGATCCCCATCCCTCGAAACTTTTATCATCCGCATTTTATACCACGAATGGCAAGTTGAAATAACCAATTCGCGCTTAGCGTTCCATCGATTTGTTATAACAGTTTATCATATCTTCACAAACTTTATAAGGATTCCGATGTAGTTCAAAACTAGTGTTCTCTTGGTTAATATGTGTAGTAATAACTGACAAATAATTGTGGTAATTGATGCCTGCAATAATATCTTAACGTGTTTATGAAGAATGCAGAACATTTTGACACTTCGAAATACAATATTTAGTAATATTAAGTTCACTAGAGAGAGTGACGAAGTTAACTTTGAAATCAAGGTTAGCAGGTTAATACGTGCACGTGTCACGAAAGTGTAGCGAAGTTCTCGAGGATTAAGAATGTATTAAAGTGGCATTCGGAGCTTCCTTGGATCTTAGAACTTCTACATTATGTATTTCATAAGAAATGAGTTAAGATGTGTTACTTAATTCAGGCTGTTACCGATTATTCTAAACCGTGTCCTACTTTTATATTCAAGAGTAGAATTATTAGCAATCATAGTTTACAAGGTGCCTCTTAAAAATTTTTGGAATCTTTCATCGTTATTACTTATTAAATGTGAAATGTATTATATAATACAGTTATTACGAAGTACACCAACGAAAATAATTAAAAGCGTTAGCCATAATAGAAGCAGTTCTCTATTAATCCAACTTTGATGAATTTCTTGAATTTACTGTTCTCTGTTATATATTGGCATCTTAATACCATTGTTTCGATATTTATTTCGTCGTTTTCTCATTTTATTTCCTTCTCTTATTTTTCTACGGTATCAGTGGCGTATTTCGTGTTTTTCCTTCCCTTGTTGATTACATACTGCCCGAAAAAAGTTAACGGTGTTAGACTCGTTGAATGCAGACTCGAAAACCGCAACGACCACGTTGTTAACGTCATCACGCCTCGTTTTAACGATTTACAGGATAAGGCTTAAAAAATTTACTGATTTTCAACCCGTGGCTCGTATTGCGTCGTGTCGAGAAAGTTTCATCGGAAAGTCGATATTATCGCGTGACGCGGCGGCCGCACGCGACATTATCGGTATTAATCTATAAGCGAATAATCGACGTGACTCAATTTACGTGACAATACAGCCGTAATTGCCGGAAAAACGTCACGATAACGCGGAATTTACGCTACCGGCTGTCCGTATTGGTTGCTTTATGCGGCAATTTTCACCTTTCGTCGAGCCGCTTACTATTCTTTACGTTGCACGCGATATTTGCGATCACTCTTTTGCACGCGTACTTTACAGACGTGACGGATGTGCAAAATTTATGCCTCTTTATTTCCGCGTTTTCACGCCTCGTTTCCAACGTGTGTCCTGAATATATCGACAAATTTGTAGAATATTATTAAAATATGTCATACAAAGACTTCCTTCGAAATCATCAAGGAGAAGCGCGCAAAGGAGTTTTATCTTTTAAAATTTCATATTATGATATGAGACCTATTGGTTGTGACAGTGACAAGCTAGATTTCTTTTACGTCAAGATTTTTTTTTGTTATTTTAGGTATACAAAAATACAAATTTAAACGATACTGTTTAAACACTAACACTCGTAAATTGCAATAAGTTTTCAATTATTCCTAAGCTGCTGCATTTTCGACAATTGAATTGTTTAAGATATCTTCGTGGGATTCCTAATATATTTATGTAAGATTTCGTAGCCGTGGGATAATGTTGAACGCATCAATTACACGCTTGACCTTACACAGCATTAATTTATCATGCACTGTCTATACATTCCATTATAAATAGCTTCTTTGGTTACTGGCGTTTGTTTCTTGTGCTACAGTTTGTATATCTAGGAAAGTGCTTCCTAGCGACGTTTAATTGAAACATTTCCATATACCATTGTAACGATCACAGTGTAAATTATTAACGTGTTGCATGCGAAATGTTTTGCATCATTAATTTTCATTATCAGCCTCATGTATCTTTCGAAGATAGATTAAGTATATGTAGCTATGCTATTTGTAATTAGCGCTTGTTATTCATAATGAGCTTGTACATGTGAAACAGTGCAAGTGAATAGCTTTGCTCTTCCCAATTAAGTATTACTTAATGTATTCCGACGTGCTTGCGATGTGTTCATTGCAAATGGATACATATCGTAACTGACCTAGCTAACTACGAGGTGACTCGACAACTTAGTTACGCTGCTCGTTTAACAGCGCAATGTGGTTCATAGATAGAAAAATCGATGTTACTCACGATTTCAAACATTCTGTCTAGAGTAGTTACAATGCTTTGAAAACGTGCTGTTATAAGCTTTAACGCTTATAACTATTTTCAATGAAACGTTATGGTATTTGAACAATTCTAATGTCATAGAGAGAGTGTAAAAATATCTAAATTTATAAATATATAAATATATATCCAAATATGTATCCAAATTTACTTATATTATATTAAACATATCTAAATTTAATACAATAATATAATATTCTATAACATATCTAAATAATATCTAAATTTATACCGCAATAATATCTAAATTTACTAATATAGTATATCTCTAAATATTAAAACAATAATATCTAAATTTATATATATTACATTTATATTAAATTTAAATATTTCTACACTCGCCGTATATCACTTTTATTCTCTGTTACACAAATATTATTTAGCGCTCGTTACACACATTGAGTAATTAAAGAGTTAGCAGAAAAACTCGCCTCAATTCGCCGCGTTAATCCCGTCATTTGTTAACGACTCGATATCGAATTATAATCAATGTCATATGGCTGGCGAACAATAAATTTATCGGTTTGCTTGCGAATTATTTGATAGACCGGTAAGACTGCGGGGCGCGCTCATCGATTTCGAAAATTCGTTCAAATTCACGCGACCGCGCTGCATCACAATTATTATTTCCGACGTGGGCGCGCAATTTTTGCGATAACAAACAACGCTTTCATCCGGAGAAAATTTGTTTGGATAGCAGTGATATGTGGTCGGCAGTATTGTTCCATGATATCGCGATGATTAGCATTCATCGAATGGCTTCGGGCTCTTGAACTGCATATCTCTAACGGATAATTAGCGAAGTGCTCTAGACCACGTTTATACTCACGTGGAAAAATTAGCATAACGCTTTCGCGATAAAATAAAAAATTTGTAATAGCACGATTAAAACATTGAATAACGAACTGATATACCGAATCATTTTGCGCGAATATAATAACAGTGTTGAATTTTCAAGCGATTCTGCAGCAGCAATTTGCGACGAATCTAACCGCCGATAACTAGCGCGCGATTCGCCGAGCGAAATATCGCGTTTATTAGCGATATTTCGCTCGGCGAATCGCGCGCCAAGCCTCTGTCCAACATGGCACGCTGGTGGTAAAGTTCATTATCGCCGAGTCGAACGCGGCGATGTAACGCAGGAATTCTATTAGTCGCTAAATTACTATGTAAATGGCGGAAAATTATACAGATCATCCAGTAATTGCATATTGTTGAGTGTATTTTTCAAAGGCAATCGTTCGAAGGCAGTAAATGCTTATTATACGTAATAAGATATAAAGAATCAATCTTATTTTGATAGCATATAGTAATGAATTAAAGATTGTTAGCGGAATATTCGCGGCTGCATCGTGAAAATACGGATTACACACCCACACTCGAGCAATTGTATGAACAATTATTAAGGTGGTCTTTCTACATATTAATTTTATCAACTTTACACTCAGGTCAACAAGCTAGTGAAGCAATTATTTCAACTGCGCTTTTTCAGAGGTAATAAATCGCGAATATGCGCGCACTAATTTATATATGCAGTGACGGGAGTAAATTTCAGACGAGCTTAACAAGAAACTTTACTATAATTCAAGCCGTACTTGATTAACTTGCTCGTTGCGATGCCATCTGCAGAACGATCGCGCTGTTCTATTTGAATAGAGATAGAAATCCTGATAGAATAATTATACTACTAAATATAATTATGAATATTACGCACAATTTCTGGTAAAATGATGTTATATCTTATGTATAATTTCTTACATATAATTTTATGACAAATCAAAGTAAATTATATTCGACGACAACTGGCTAAATTGATTAATTAGAAATATTCTTACTACGTTAGCGACCACGAGTTTTGGTTCATTTAACGAGCAGAATTTTAATAATTTTTGATGCTAATAAGCATCTATAAGATCTTCCCTTCCCCGAAAACTGTAAAGAAATTATTGCGAAAAGTATTACCTCAGCCAGGATTTGAACCTGGACCTCCCTACACTCCGGGCGGGCGTCGTAATTATAATTTTATGTCCTATAATTTCTGGTAAAATGATATTTTATCCCCTGCAAGAAAATCTCTGTTTAATACCGGGTTTGCAATATGTCAAATAACATCAAACAACCAGGCAGTGAATGCAAGCCGCAAAATTGGAATTCTGGAATCGTTGATGCATCTCGACCGAAAGCCCCAGCCGGGAGATTATCCATCATCCAGTCGCGACTTAATAACCCCTTTTTACAAGCAAATGGATTATACGAGTTACGAGTAGTGGTTCTCCGGAACTGCGACAGTCCGCAATTAAGCCGGTTTGTACCGGAAACGATTGTCGAGAGAGAGAAAGAGAGAGAGAGAGAGAGAGAGAGAGAGAGAGAGAGAGAGAGAGAGAGAGAGAGCGAGAGAGACGTTCAAAGTGCGGCTTTGCTTGCTCGCTCGGTGGAAACGCGCGAAAAAGAGGGTCTACACGGCAGAGGAGACAGGTTTAAAAGGATGAGGACGTCTACTGAATGTCAATGGGGCTTATTAAAGTCAACATTGACTGCGCGAGTTGAGTTTTGCATGCATTCGTTTTACGTCACATGAACGTACGTAGCACACAAAAGAAAAGAATGGATACACACAGAATGCGTCATATGTGTGTATATTACCTGTAAAGTACACATTCCAACTGGCTGGCTCCAGCTTTTGGAGTGTTTCGTTATCACGCGATCGAATGCTTGACGATAAGCCGTAACGCTCATCGATCGTCACATCGCTCAATTTTACGCGCAACACGATTCGCGTAGGAGCCTAAAGATCTCTTATATTCTGATACTTGTGTGAGAAATACGTTGTGCATCCAGAGAGAAGAGAATTCGATAAATAAATTCGAATTTCAAAAGTCAATGACATATCAATTATTGATGTATAATTTCGCGGAGGACTCTCCTCCCGGCGCAGCTGGGAGCCGTCCGCTCGCAATATTCCCCCAGCAATCGTTGCATGCAATTCAATTTTCTCGATCTCCCACTTGTCGTTCGCTTCATTCGGCACGATCGCTCTGGAAAGCGTTCCCGATTGTAAGCGATAGACGGAGAGAGTACGATCGCGCGCCTCGTCGAGCTCAATTAACGCATGTAACAATTAGCATCTCGAAGTAATTTTTCATCGCGCTGAATTTTTCCTCGCGGAGAAGGATTCTTTATATCGCGCAAACAATGTCGTCGCCGCCGGCTGATTCGTGAGTCCAACGCGACCACGGTAAACACATTACACACGAAACTAGCTTGAAGACTCGTAATTTCGGTGTAAGGTGATTACGCAAATGGGATTTGGTCGGTGCGCGCGCACCGGCTTTTGTACGAAAATGAGATGCAAAGCGGATTGCAAGACGTAAGAACGACTGCCGGAAGTGGCTCGAAATTTCGAGTAAGTAATAACGGAGTGATGCGTTTTAAAGTAACCACGATTGCGTACGCGTACGCGAATGATTTCGTTAAATAAAAGTGCCTTTCGGACGGCCCGAGAGCACTCGCTTTTTTAATCGCATCGCGTCTCTCAGAATTTTATTATACGTGCTATTTTCATCTTTCAAAAGTATTTGCTTTAAAGGGGCTTAAAATAGCGCTCTGCCTTTCTCTTTCATCCTCCATGCGCCCACATTCGCTTCTGTTATGAGAATAGTATTTCAGTCTGAATATATTAATGCAATATCCCGTTGAACAAGCCATAAGACATCCATGAAAGTTCATAGTTTCTCTCGTAAAGTTAGATCGGTTAAAAAATTTTACCTTTTACGTTGGTATTCGAAAAGGTATATATACGTATATGATATAAATAATATTTTAATAATATTCCTCAGCTGATCGTTTTCATCTACTTTCCTTTCTATTTGTGCCTGGCAGTTAATCGTTAATATCGAATATCATCTGCAAAGGTTCGTGCAAATTTCACATCCGCAAGATATTATCTCGTGCGGCGAGATTTCCGTTAAAACTGGGTATTTAATTAACGAAACATTTTGACATAAAAGCGGCACGTTGATTCCCATTAAAACCAAAACCAGGTGTAATTAATTAAAGCGCGGTAAGATATTTTCTCACGCGCTGCGCCCATCGTATGCAGTTCTGTCGCGTATGTTTCACCGGAATGTATATTTAAAATAAATCCCCCCCATCCCTTCTCTTTTTCTCTCTCTCTCTTTCCCATTCTTTCTGTGCGTATCGATTCGCGTTGCACACCCACGCGCACAGGTCCCTGTCTCGTGCGTGCGCGAATGCGTCTCTGTGCGTACGTTCTTTTTCCCTTTTTTTCAATCAGCGATGCTATTGAAT
Source organism: Aphaenogaster ashmeadi (assembly GCA_003063805.1). Taxonomy (NCBI): domain Eukaryota; kingdom Metazoa; phylum Arthropoda; class Insecta; order Hymenoptera; family Formicidae; genus Aphaenogaster; species Aphaenogaster ashmeadi. The sequence continues at coordinate 133,874 of NJRQ01000322.1, forward strand.
TGGACACTTTTCAATCTCGATGGCACCGCGCCGGGCCTAAACCGGGCCGTCGCGTCGTGCGTGTACATCGTTCACACAACGATCCCGCGAATAGCGCGGGATGCGCTTTGGACGATCGACAAGACTCGCGCAAGAGATCGCGCGATTCAATCTGTTCGTCCAATTGTACTCGGGATAGGTGCGCGCGGACTCGCCGCGAAACGTTGCGCGAATACCGATATTTGCCAATGGCCAAATCGCATTCGGCGTTTCGCATAAATGCAAATGAGCCCTCATCCTGATCCTTTACGTATTTCGCGCGCGCGTGTGTGGGCACGGGTGCGTGTGCGTGCGTTGTGTGTGCCAGGTATAATTAAATCAGTCTATTCACACACACATACACACATACACATACACAGAGGAATCTACAAATCGCGGAACAAAGAGTGTGGTAGAGCGAGAAAAACCACGATTGCAGAACGATGGGATTGGAGTGCTGCGGAAAGGGATGAAGGAGGTGAAGAGGAACGGCATGACGAATTACGGATGACAGTGCTTTGATTATGAAATTGCGTGCAAAGCAACTCTCTTTTAATATCGTATTCTTTGACGCACCAGGCAGCGTAAATGTTGCATTTTCTAAATATTATTTTCTGTTAAAAATGGAACTGCTAGGAGTTATATAATTACCGTTTCCCTGCAAACATTGATGATGACCAGAAATGTAAATAAATATTCTATCTCTCCGTAAACGTAACGATATAACGGTTCACAAGAGCGATCGACCTATATTTAATTTTTGTTCTATTTACAGATCTATCAACGATTCAAATATTTTTGTTAGCCGATCTGTTATATAGAAAAATTCACGACATCTCTGGTGAGATGTCGAAGAATAAATCAATAATTCAGGCGTATATAATCATATAATAATATAAAAGAGTGAAAAGTTCAATCACGAATTTAAATTCAAAATATAGAATAGGAATACGATTTGAAATCGGGCAAATTTATAATTGATGGCAACCCCTCAGCATGAACAACACCTCTACGTCGTCCTGGGGAGCTTTTGCCGATAGGAGGTACGCATTTAATACGCGTAGATAAACGCGATCCTCCCCAGGGCCGTTTATGTCATCCCGTCTCCACGAACCGTTAAATCGTGCTTCATGGACAGTAAGGGCGAGTCATCGATCATCGTGTGATCATTCAAAGCAGTCCGGCACGGTAGTCTCTGGCGCGGGCGAGATAGGTCGAAGATCAACCACAACAACCGACATTAACTCCCGCGGGATCTTCGTTGCGGATAAAGAATTAAGGACACTCCCACGTATCTTCTTCGTTATTTTCGGTTTTCGATGTTATAACTTTTCTTTCCGCCTTCTCTTTACGAAAGAGCACAAGACGCGTGTACTTCTTTCCTTTATCAGCCCGATATGAAGATCGAGCAGTCGCGGTGCTTTTTTTCTTCCATCTTCGGCATAAGTGAAACTTAGCTTTGCTCGACATCTTCGACAGTTTCAATAACTTGTCGATGTCTCTAAAGACGCAAACTGGCGATGTATCTCTGTCATTCGCGAGCGCTAGATTCTAACCTGCTTTATGCCAGAGTTAAAGATACAATATACTAGATCTTCGAAGAATTGCTATTTTATTATTGCGTAAATATTTAATATTATATTTAATGTTATATTTAATAAAATGAAGCACTCTTGAAGAGATACAAATAACTTGGACTAGGCTTTCACCACGTAATTAGAGAGCTGAAATATTTGATAGCTGCATCCAGTCGTGCACTGCAATTATTCTCTCGCACTTCATATCCATATCAATTTTACGCGCTGCTTGCAAATAGTTATTCCACATGGCGGGCATGCAGAATGAAACTGCTATCACTTTCCGTTCATGAAGATAAACGAGCGTATCATGGCCCTCCGACCTATTCAAATATGCGATTCCGAGATGAAAGACCGTCTCAATTTCTCCCCGACACGCGTACGTCGTCGCGGCGCCGCTTTTACTCGTTTTCTTCATATATTCTTCTTATTATTTATCAAACTCACAGAATGCATCTCGCGCGTCGTAATATTCAGTTACGATGCACCAAAGAAAACGTAAATTCATGATAAATATTGCTGTTTACTATTCTGTTTCCATGTTCCGTTTGAAATATGCATTTAAAATATTAAACGACGAAGTATCAAGAGGTATGGAGCATGAAACATTTAACACGATGGATCGCGATTCTATTTACATTTTTATTGGTAGTGTCATAAATATAATTTAAAAAATATTGAAAAATGTCCACAAACTTTTTGAAAACACCTTATTGCAATTACCCAAGGTACTTCAAACTGTAAGTAAATTGCAACGTAAGTAAGTCAGGAAGAAAATGAGACTCGAGCGCCATGTTAGAGGAAGTATATATATATATTTGATGTACCCTTCAAATATTAGCTGAAAGTTTGATGCGCAGATGATGAGACTTGTCGCAAATTTTATTATTACCTTTTGCCTCTTGCCTCCGTGGTACGGTAAACTCTCAAGTCATAATCGTCTTTTTCGGGCTTCTTCCGCGTTGTCGCCTTTCTGAATATCCCATTTACACTTCACTCCGAACTACATGCATTATGATACAGGGGGCACGCATTACACGGGGGTGCATAAAATTATACTTCTTATGCATTATATAGAGTACACCATCATACAAGGGTGCATTGTAAATGAAACGTAAGTTTTATGTCATACTCTCGTTGCTTTAATTTTACATATCTTCGCGGTTCGAAGTTTATAGGTGAAAGAAAAGATAAAAGGTAAAGGTAAAGGGCGCGCTTTATCATCGAGATAACCACTAGCTGGTATTTTTCGCATTATCTGTGTGTTACATTTAGTTTTTGTAAGGTAATAAATAAGATTTTGAATCTTCAAGTATTACCTTGAAAATATTGCTATTACTCATACGGAATTTTAACTTTAAATGTCTTGCATAACATGCTTTTGCAACATTTGGATCCAGTAATGGATTTTATATAGTCATGAACTGTACCGCGTCGCACAATATTTAACTTCTTACCTTTTTATTTATAACTATATAATTTCTATTAAGAATTTTGTTAAAAATTATACAGTCATTTATGAATTTCATTAGAATTATGTAGTTATAACTATAACTATAACTGTAAGTATAACTATAAGTATACTTATAACTATAAGTATACTATACTATAAGTATACTTATTAGTATACTTATACTATAAGTATACTTATAACTATAAGTTCTATTATAAAATTTCTAAAAATTTAGTTAAATGCATAAAATTAATAAGAATTCGATTAGAAGTACTCGTTGGAATATACGTTATTAGATTGTAAATTGTAATTAATGATGTAGTGAGTAAACGAGCAGATGAAGCTTGAATATTACAGGGAAACGTTGTTAGCGGAAATTTTTTTTGCGGCAAAAGAAAATGTCAAGATTGAGGTTTAATGAAGGCGTATAAGCGATTTTAATTATGCCGCAACATCGTGTGCCGATATTAACGTGTAAACGTAAAATTTACGGCACGAATGAGAAGAAGATCGAGCGAGATGGAAGGAAGGAAGCTGCCGGAAGGAAAATATCCGGACTTGCTTTGACTTTAAAATCGACCTTAAGTGCTTGCCGAAAGCGTTGAATTACGTTGTCAGGCGGCTGAAGAAATATTTTCTCTCGGAATAAAAGTGTCGTCGTAGGATACATTGCATCGTTATTATCGTGCGCTTATCGTGCACCATAATATTATTTCGCGATTCTTTATAAACATATTGTGAAGTTAATTACACTCTATCGATTTTTCGTGACACTATTAATTTGCGTGCGCTTGCATACCGTTTTAAAAAGAATATAAATGTTATTCTCTGAATGTTACATCACCGACTAGTACAATATAGCCTTTCTTTCTCTCTTTTTCCGTCTCTTTCTTCACCTTCTGATCGCTTCAATTTTTCTCACGTAAAGTTCCAAGTCGTTACAATCGCCTCGAAGTAGAAAAGAATCGACACGGATAGAAGGCCAGTCTTTTCCGAGTACAGGCCATCCGAGTGGCCGACTTTACGGAAAGAACACGCGAGTTTCTGAGCTCTCGCTCGTTCGCGTAAGGTATCTCTCCAACGAGTGTTCACTCCAATATCAATTAATCAGTCGAGCAACGGTCGATCGAGCACGAGACACGATTAACCGCAGTGTCTTCCTGTTTTTTTACTTTTTGTTGGGCTGCACCCGCGCTTTTTCCACTACTTTAATGGCTCTGTTCCAAATTGGCACTTCGTCGTTATGGAGGTGCCAGAGATTCTAGCTAGTTGCATGACTTCCTTAGATTGTGAGCACTGACGAGTATCTTAATGATTATGAATAATAAAATTTGTTACTGAAACGTTCAGTAACATTCTGCAAGCTGTGGAAACCTGATATCATATTGATAAACGTTTATATATTTTTGGATAAACATTAAATTTAAAAAGAAATTATAATACAAGAGAATAATAATACAATTTCAAAAGCATGAATTTATACGTTTGCTCACAAATGTTCCGTTTCTTTTCCATTTCCTTTGTCGTTTTGTCTTTTAATTCTTGTACATTTTTTCATTCATTTTTTTTATTCACCGTAACCTACTTTGAAAACTTCTGTCTTTCATTATCAATTTTGTTAATGCACAGAATCTACATTTTCCAGATACTTTGTTCTCTTTCAGGCAAGTTATATAATCACTGTTACAAGATTCGAAGACACACACTTTCTAAATTCTTTTAATCGAGCATAGATTAGATTAATAATTTGAAATTATAAAATTAGTAATATAGGATAAGATTTTGTTACCCATTTTTATATTTGAGATAATTTGACAAAATTTTTGTTTCTCTTTAATTATTAGCTCAGGAATTAGCTTGAAATGATTTAGGAATTACAGGCATTTAACACTTTTGTTAAAGAGAAATCTATTTAAAAACTGTCATATTACAATCTTTTAAACAAAATCTATAAATAAAATCAATTCCATTCATCTGAGATACCTAATAACAGTTATGTTTGAAATAATATCCGTTTAAAATGATAGGATAATATTTGGATACTATACTAGATACTTTGCATAAAATAACAGTCCACGATTTGCACCTGTAAACTTCCGAATGTAAGAAGCAATATAAGCGGGAGAGGCCACGACAATCGCCCGCAGTCACTAATGAGGAAACTGAAGAAGCAAGGGATTATTGCTTGTTGAGAAAAGAGACGCCTGAAACTCTTACTCTTTTGACCTTACCCTCTAATGCGACCGCGAAGTTCCGCATGCCACGTGTGCCACGAAAGAAGTTCTCTATGAACGTTTATCGCGCGGCAACCGCTGCAGCGATTTGCGGCGGTGTCATTTCCGGCAACGGCACTTCCAATCGTCTCACAAAATCGCGGACTTCGCGAAAAACACGTGTGAGTTTTACATATTTTGTGTAATGCACATGAGTAATGTAATGTCGTGCACCATGCTGGCATCGCATGCGCACGAGCGACGTCAGCGCAATCGCCTGCGTGTCCGGGATTGAAAGTTCGGATTTGGATCTCGCTCGAGGAATTTTGGAAATTTCTGTAACGACGGGAATGCGGATATCCGGAGATCGATTAAGGGCGCAACGTAAACCGAGTGCGGGATACGAGGAGAGAACGCAGATTATACGTGAGGCGATCGCGAATTTTTCAAACTCACTAACCGTTTGATACGAAAAGCAATTTGATTTTTAAAGCGCTTATTAAGAAATGTCTTCAACATTTTTGTAAAATGATCATCGTTCGTATCTTATTATGCGAAATGTATTTAAAAGTAAAGCGCATATTTTTTCATTCATCGCCAGACTTATATTTTGTCTCGTCCATTTTTTCTTTTCGCGATCATTTTTTACAACTTCTGTTTTGAGTATTACAGCGTTCGCTGTTGCTCCAATTTTTCATCACATGTGGGAAAACATAAAAATAATATCATTCCTTGTATATCTAGCAGTACAAACAATCGAGGTTACGTACGCCTGATTTTTATTTTGTAGTAAATAAAGAGCATGCAGAGAAACAGTATGAGAGAAAGAGAGAGAAAGTGTGTATAGTATTTTTAGGAAAATAATGTTGACAGTTAGTCGAACTAAAAACTTTCGTTCAGTATGTTGTCGGTATTTCCGTTGTTTACTAGCGCTTTTAATATATATATATATATTTTTTTTTTAAAGCGTTAGTAAAAAAAAAAAATATATATATATAGTTCTGTTAGAAAGCATTTACGGACATATGTTTATTAAACAATTTCAACTCTAAATAACTTCAATAACACGCCTTTAATGTATGGACCTCGAGTCACATATATATATATATATATATATATACAGGGAACACCCTGTTAGGAAGTATTTACGGACATATGTTTATTAAACAATTTCAACTCTAAATGACTTCAATAACACGCCCTTAATGTATGGACCTCGAGTCATGGGACACCCTGTATATACAGGGTGTATCAGACCACCCGTCCACCTCGATTTTTCCGAAAACGCGAGGTGACAAGAAGTTGGAGAGAAATGTTAAGTCCCAATTCCTATCCGAAAAATTGAATAAAGGTCAGTGCCGTAACTAGGGCAGTGCCGTCGGTGCCCCCGCACCGGGCGCAAGCTTCAGGGGGACGCAGTCAAGACAATAAATTTACAAAGTTACAAAAAAATAAGATAAATTTCTAAAAAACTTCGATAAAAAAATATATTCAAGCCCAAATGTTCACCATGGCAGCGTACGGAGTCGTCTCTCTGCGCGCCGTTCATAGAGTTTAAATTCATGAAGGAGGAATATGGGCGAAGAGTCTAAGAAAATAAAAGAACAAATATATATCTCTATCTTATTTTATAACTTTTTTCTCGAGAGCGCATACATGGACAAACGTGGCACAACGTACAAGGAGCATCTATTGTTTCAGTGCATACGCTCAACGACAAGAGATTATCTTGTATCTGTCCTTGTCGCCAGGGGCGGCATTACCGCTAGGGATGGTCTGGATAAATCCAGACCTCACTCATGAATAGGTATGGAAATCCAGACCTGACATCATAAACGGATAATTTAAAAAAAAATTTTTTTTTACCTCTTAAAATAATCCGAAAATAAAAAGGAATTATGCATGTTTTGTTAGACAATATCTAATTTTTTATTATAAATATTTGGGAGGAGGGAGGGAGCGCAAAATAATGAGCTCGCACCGGGCGCAATGGAGGCTAGTTACGGCACTGATAAAGGTATTTCCGTTTTCCGGAACTGACCGGAAGTAGTGGTCACCGGGGTCAACTTTGAAATCCCAAATAGAAACGTATGTCATGTAGGATGTCGTTGGATAGAGCTTGAAAAAAAAAACATCTTTTATTCGAACATAATCGCAGTATCTCTAACCGTTGAGGAGAAACGATTGAAAAATTGAAAAGTGATAGTGTCAAAATTAGAGAGCCTCTAGGAAAAAAAGGCGCCAACGAGTCATGTGACCAGCCTTTCCGTGATTGACTGGCCCAAATGTATGGATTTTTGCATTGCGACGCCAATGTAGAACAGATGCGACACATTTGTCAGACAAAGATGTAAAATGTGTTTACGTCTTCGTCTGAGAAATACGTTCTTCATTGGCGTCGCAATGCAAAAATCCATACATTTTGGGCCAGCCAAACACCTGTCTCTTATACACATCTAGATGTGTATAAGAGACACTGTATATTGTATATACAGGGTGTCCCGTGACTCAATTGCAATACTTTAGGAATGTGTTGGGAAGGTCATTTTAGGTCGAAATTGTCTTATGAACATATACCCGAAACTCGATCGTTACCAAGTTACGGATGTTTTAATCTTTTATGATTAGCTTTTTCAATAAATATCAAATTATTGATTGTACATTTATTTTATTGACAGACATTCCTAAAGTATTGCAGTTGAGTCACGGGACACCCTGTATATATAAATGAATGGACAATAATAATAAAATTTTATTTTTTAGTTAATTTCGAACTATCTTTTGTTTACTTTAACAAAATCTTAAGTTAAATTTTATAGAAACTTAAAGTTTAATACGATATATTTAATATTAAAAACTACGAAAGGAAATTATGGAAGATGATAATATCGGCTGAAAATTTGCAGACTACTTTATAAAATAAGAGATTATTTCGTTATCCTCTGTATCTTTTATACCGAAAATTTTCGAAGAGTCGACTGTATAATAATCACAGAAGTCGATTTTCGAGTTTTAAAATTCTTCGAGCAATGTCTTTACGATCTAATTTTCTTTGCCGCACGTCCAATAAAATCGCTGTAGAAATTTCCGCGTCGAACTAGAACGAATTCGTAAAGTTTTATTTCGAGTAGCCCATTCGCAATGCGACGCGTAGCATCGAGTAGTTCCTTTCCTTGTGAGATCTCACAATCGAGCGTAACATGTTGCAACGCTCGTATAACAGACGCGAACAATCCAGCGATCCCAAACGATCATGCGGACACAAATGAACGCGATTTTTGGCTGTCCGGATTCTCGCTGCCAGACAGAACGGAGCCGTTGCTATTATCGCTCCGGGGAAATAGTGTCCGTGGTGGTGGATCTCGTCGTTGAACCATGGCATTTTGCGACTCCCAGTAATTTTGCCGTTTATTTCTGGCCTTCTCTTCCCGGGGATCGGAAAATCATTCAAACGTGTCGAAGCATAAGCTTTCCTTCTGGGACGTCTTTCGTAATTTGCTCCGAAAAATCAATGGAAATTAAAGTAGAAACTTCAATCGACGATTTTCATCCGCCCGTCTATTTCTAGCATTGTGTACGGCTTTAAAAAAGTGTGCGCCTAAGCGAAATAACGTTAAAAAATTGTATAAAACCGGAAGCTGCATGAATAAAGAGATTTTAACTGAATTGCGTGGTACGAGATAGTAAAAATAGAATTTTCACATGTACCACGTTTTCAGACAGAATTATTTGGTATAAAAGTTTTCATTACAGAGTTATATAAGAGATATACTATACTAAAATAGCTAGGTTTTACATTAAATATTTTTAATGATTTTTTTTATTTTCGAAATATAGAAAAGATATAGCTTATTGCATTTTAGCTATCCATTGATAGTTTAGATAGAAGAGGTAAAAATATTATAAAATAATTTTTTCAATTTGATATTCTATCTAATATCAATATTTCTATCTAACATCAATCTACCGTTTTCACAAATCAGCATAATTTTAACGATGATTTTAATTAATTTATGAGAATCTAACATTTCATTACATACTTACCCATTCGAAGATAGAAACTCTTCCAAGATCGTCCGTAATTTCGTTGCAGCAGAAATACCAGTCAGCCGACGTAGGTAATTGTTATGGCCGAGTCACGTAATTAACGGAATTAGGCACATAACTGCGGTGCTTGCTTCGCTTTTGTCGTGTGCCAGGCTTCGGTGCACGTGGCACGTGGAAAATGACGAAAGGCCGAAGTATTGTATAATCACGAGAATCGCGGTACGTGATCTTTAAATACATCTCATTAATACGCGCAATAAGTAACGATCAATTATTACGCAAGTTAAATAATTACATCTACTTTTAATTAAAAGTGCACCAATCTAACGCGAAAACATAATTAACTAATTAAATGAAAAGGGTTGCGAAAAGGTGAAATTTGTCAGGGAAAAAACGATCTTCTATTGTATTCGTAAAAAGAAAAATCGGTATATCTTCACCGACTTTCAATTGCGTAACTTTCAATGTTCGATTTAAAAGTATCCCGTTTCATTTAACGTATAACGCAAAACGAAGAAATAATAAATCGTAGCAACATCATTTTGCGCAACGCGTTTAATTGTAGCCGCTCATAATTACGGCATATGAGAGCTTGGTCAAGGATAAATTCGTATGTAAGCATGAAATATTTGTTGGTACACGATAATATCGCCGCGGCGCTCGGCGACGTGGCGTCGCGATGTTTTTTGTTCTAAACGTATCCGAGCGCATCAATCTCTTTATCCTCTCTCTTGGCTTTCTTGGCCATTTTCCTCTGAAATCTCTCGCGGCTTCTTTTACCCTCTCCCTCCCTCTTCTCCTCCTCTCTTTCTCGGTCTCTCTCTGTCTCTCTCTTCTTCTCCCGCCAACCTGGCGGCTTTATCAACGTTATTCACCGCGACCTACATACAAGTGTGCAACATAAATATTAACAGAATACTGCGCGAGTTAAGGCCGCACTTTGTGCTCGACGTTTGTTCTAACTGTACTTCGTGCCAGCAGCCCTTCAAGTTCTAATTGACACTCGACCCAAGCCGATATCTAAGGCCCGTAAACTCTGCACTTATTGCCATTGCGCAATACGTCCGTCGGAATTTGTTCAGACATCTTGGAGATACATGCTTGTTTCCGGGCGTGGGCGGAAAGCTTCGGTCTAGTTTCTTGGCAAGCTTGAACTTAATAATCGAAAACACGGATTTACGAAGAAGGAACAGGGCTTAGTACAAAATTTGGCTTTTGGGGAAATCGTTTCGTATTTTTTCATATTTTATATTGAAGAGAGAGAGAGAGAGAGAGAGAGAGAGAGAGAGAGAGAGAGAGAGAGAGAGAGAATTTTTACATACACACAAGAATAATATTGATAGAAAGTGTCAGCTTGAAATTTTAACTAAATTTTAGTTAAAGCTATAGATTTTATATAAGAAATATGATTATTTTTACATGTGCAAAAAATATCTTAGGAAATTGAACACAGAACGAAATTGTATTCCCAGATTAACTATTAATATGCCTTCGGCATATATTATCCGTATCTTTAGTCGCAAAATAACCGTCCTCTCATGATTTTGACTCGGGAAACTCGATCGACGTTTCCCTCGAGATATATTCATGATGGATCCCGTTTCCGGTGCATCAACGTGGTGCATACCGGCGACCTTTACTTACGTGAACTTTGACCGGGCGAATCGCAATATATCGCAGTACCATTCGGTGCCGCGGTCACACGTGAAGTTTTGTTTGTTAGTTCCTGAATATGTCGCCCATTTCCGGCGCAGCGATTCGTGTGTGGGCACCAATTTGTAAACTCCGACATTGCTACAGCCGCGAATACGAATATTACTTAAGAGGAACACCCCTAACGTACTAAACGACACGAGCGTATAATAGAGTCCGACTCGAATTTTGATAAGGCTCGGATGTAATAAACCGGAAGTTTCCAAATTTGTTGACCGATAGAGTTACATATGTTTTCATCAATTTTATAATTCATAGATTAAACAAGGTAAATTAGAATATTTTTTAGACATATCGCTTCGTTAAGTCAAAAATTAGCATTTTTGAGATAATGAAAGGAAATCGACCTTAAAGACTAATAAGTTTTTGTAGAAAAATTTGTAGCTTGTTTGCTTATATGGAAAAATGTCACAATTTTGATAAGGGATGAAATTTATATTATACTAGTCTTCGAATTTTGAAAACTCATGACATTGTTTTAAAGAATACATTATAATTGAAAGTATAACATAGAAAGAGAAAGTGAAGTTATGCATATTTACTATCTTAAAAAAACCTTAAAAAAACGTTTTAATTCAGAATGTTAAAAATGCTCTACCGAAAATTTGCTTATTTTGAGATGTATCACTTTTATATCAACGATGCGATATATGTAGGTATAGAAGAGAGAGAATTTTATTGCTTCTTTGTAATTTCGTAATAAATACAAGAATGAATAAGAGTAAAAGAAAAAGTGTGCAAGTAGAAACTTGCACATTGCTTCCTCATTTTAGTTGGTTCACAAAGCTTTCTCTATGAGGAAGTTTTTTA
>NJRQ01000322.1:146419-164858 GCA_003063805.1 Aphaenogaster ashmeadi
CGGACATGAAATCCGTTACATACACAAACACACACACACACACACACACACATACACACACACGGACATTTTGTATTAATGTATTTTTACGAGGTTTTAGAACATTCTAAACACTTTGGCATTAAAAACTGAAAAAAAATTTTTTTCACGAAAACAAAGCTTCCTCTATGAGGAAGCAAAAAGGCGATTATCATATAGAACAAGGTTGGTTACAAATTAGTGCATATATTTACATCACAATACACATGCATGCATAATTTGTTACATGTATATTTTACGCAATGTTGTTCCCGCAATGTATATCTTGCAATGCTGATTCAAACGCATGTTTGTGTAATGCAAATTATAATTGTTTGTAATTACTGGTGGATACGCTCTACCAATTAAGATGAATGTAACGCTTCGTGGGCGATATCGCGAACACGGTTAACGTTACCCTTTGATACATTGATACGTGCGGAAACGTGCGATCTGTACGAAGCACTTAGGTGTGGGCGGTTGCGCCAGAATTTCGTAGAACACAGTCAAATAAAAATTCGAGCAACCCTCCCCTATCTTTCAACGAGGCATGGACACGTAGAAAGTCACGAATGTTTTATTGCGTACATCGCTGGGCATTCATAACATGAATGCTCGCGCGTTCAAATACAGGATTAAGATACGGTGCAAAACACGTTGGGCGATTTGAATATCTCACTGTTCAAGAATCTCCGAATTAAATCCGAAAATTGAAAAATACAAACGCGCAAATACGCATTCATTATTTTTGTTTTGAACGTGCACGCGAACGAATGAGAAGCTTTTTCTCTCGTTTTTCGGCGCTTTTATATCTCGTTCGGATGTTTCTCGCAGTATTAGATTTATTTCGCATTTTATGTTCTATAATTAATAATTACTCTCCATATACCGGCATATTAACGTATATCCGGATAACAGTTTAATCCTAAATTGCGCAGAACATATTCTCGTTGAAATTTAATTATTTTGGGAAAAAGGAATGCATTGACTCAAAATATGAAAGCTAAATGACGAAGTTGGTATTAATAAACGTCCAATTAAATATCTGTAAAATGCTATACCGACTAATCAACTTCAATTTAAAAAAAATTTAGCTATTACGTACATCTTCTCGTTTATTGAAGAGTATTTTAGATGTAATTTCTTTGATGAATTTCGTTTTCTTAAATTAATTGTATGTACGTAATTGTATATACACGAATGTAATAATTCACTCCAAAACTCTCTGGGAACACGAAGAAAGATAGAATATCGACGACGATATGTGCAAGTCAAAGGATACTATCCGTCCGTTTCTCGTATCAACAACCCTTATCGCTCCGGAACGGTTCGCAAACAGTTCGGCTGACCCGAGTCGGTTCTTCTTCATGGCACGCCGGAGAAATTTCCTCGACGGCAGTCTTCGGACGAGCCGCAAACTTCGTTCTGTCCTTTTATCGGCGAGGCGCAGCTGGGGAATATGAAAATAATATTACCAATATCTCGGCGTAGATACATACGTGTGTCTGTGTGTGTGTGTGTGTGTGTGTGTGTGTGTTTATGTGTGTGTGAGAGACGAGGCATGATGAAAAGTATAGTGGCGAGTCTTACGAACGTGGAAACCCCCAAGCCAAAATATCAGATGAGAAGAAGCTCTTTGAATTTTCAATTATTAAACAAAAGACCCTTCTCAAAAATCGCAGGATGACTCCATATAGAAGTGATCGACTCATAGTTTGCAAGTAGGTCTAATCCAGATTCGATTCTGACTATTATACCGATATATGTATATATACTTTAGTTTACTTTATATATATATAATTAAAAAGTTCAAACACAAATGTGACTAACGTTTTGAAGGAACATTAATAGAGGCCTATGTCCAACAATGGACATCAACGGCTATTTATTACCATAAATAAAAGATGATTTATAGTTCCTGAAATTTTTTCTGATTATTGTAGTAACGCAGATATATAGAAGAGATATATAAAGTAAATAATAATTATGAATATATTGTAGAAGCACAACGCACACATAATTAATATTAAAAAGAATATTTCAATTTATATATTCTTCTCACTAATAATTATTTTTGAGCTCTATATGAATAAGAGATTGTTAGAGAAAATAAAAAATAGCTCTTACCACAAAGTTTCTTAATGATTTACATGTTATTTTCATTGTTTACTTTATTTGTATAAAAGTATAGTAAGCTTGCTTTTTTTAAAGCAAGCTTGCTCTATGGGAGAACGTTCCGTAATTTATTTTTCGATATACATATTTGTTAAATATGAAATATTTAATACATAAAAGCCGAACAGGTTCTTGAAAGCCGAAACTGTCAATATTATTGACAGTTTATATCTATTTGACACGACATAAGAGTAAAGCCCTTAAACGCGTCATCCTCGAGGCGCGGTTCCAGCTTCCGGTTCCTTCTCCCGGCAGTCAGGGTGACCAACCTGTACGATAATCGTGGGGGCGTACGATAATATTAAGTCTGGTACGATGTACGATCTTGCCTGTACGATAATTACTAATTGTACGATAATTTTTCAAAAACGCCTTTTTTGCATATATTTAAGCTTCATTTTTTCTTATAAGTTTGTTTCAAAGGTTATTCTGTTTTGAACAGTTTTGCTGTATGCACTGTGTTGAATACGTTTAATGAGAATCTTGATTTAAACAACGACATATATAAATAGATCAAGCATTCTCTCCAAAACGTGAAACCGATAGATGGCAGTTTAGGAGAGTGAGAATTTCTCACTGTTACTTTCGGTTACTTAGAACTGTTTTTTTTCTATTTTTTTTAAGATAAGGATATTTTTGTACTCATTTTAAACGTCTTATAATTTAACAATTTTTATTTGACTTATTTATTTTTAGTGATGATGATAAAGTTAATTAATAAAGAGGTTTTATTTTGAAACAATGCAACTATAACACAGACTTAATTAAAAATCGGAATATTTCATGAAATTAATGACTGAAAAATGTTTCAATATGGTATATTAAAATATAGGTGGCGGAAGAAGCTGAAATTGTGTTACAATCAATAAAATCATGTTTCAATGAGTTGCGTTTGATTTTTACTTACATTCCTCTTTCTTACAAACTAAAAAGAGTTGCGATGAAAAATGTACGATACTTTGGAGGTAAATACGATAATTTTAAAGCTTGAGTACGCGATAACTTAGCATTCACAGGTCCCGGCTGTCGCGTCGCCTCGATTTATTCACCCGTTTCGCGTCGAACGCAGGATCCTCCGAGCACGTATGTATGTACGTCCACGCGCTTCTCATGCCCATCGTGAGATCTGACGGTCCGCGAATGTGAGGGATCCGCGCTGGCGGGACAGAGCAGGACACAATCGGGAGCCGGCGACGTGCCTGCGTCCTACATCGCGCATGCGGCTGCAATCGCACGGGACGCCCGGATCCTCAGTGCGCTCGTCACTCGCGACGCGTCCGGGACGATTCTCTCTCGCTCCTCTCGATCGTCCCTCGGGACTTCGCCGGCTCTCTTTCTCTCTCCTCTTTTCCTCCGTCTCTTCCTCTCTCCGTTTCTCTGTCTCTTCTTCTTTCCATCGCGAACGTCGAGGCGCCGGATACGAGCGAGCGCTTGATTTTCAAATTCGTCAATGTGTTTTTCGCGGACCGCGAACGTGCCCCGAGATCCTCAGGATCTCTGGATCGGTGACGAAAATCCGCCGGGAGAAAATCTCGTGAAGAGTGGACGACGCGAGATCGGACGCCGAAGCGAAAGGGGCGGAAATATCGGAGCAGACAATCGATCGATGTCGTAGATCCGCGCCGAGACGCCGCGCCGCGCGAGAAGTTCGATGCGATAGATTTTGGTGTGACGCAAGTGTTATCGAGTCGTGCGATCGCTTTGAGTGGTCCCGCAGATTGCTGCAGGATGAAATGGTCAGGAGAATGTCGAGAGATACCTACGTCGGCAATTCGGAGTTAAATAGGTAAAAGCTGCGAATGAACGCGCGCGATGTCTGACTATGTTGCCCATTGACTACTTACTTCGGTCGTTTGTTCTTCCCTGGAAATTTTCTACGTACGATCTCAACTTTCACAGTCGTGAGAAAACATACCTGAACTTTTTATTTAATCCCAGAACGATTTTATCAGCATGAATGTACGATAAGTGTTGCAATTTTCGCACAGTTCTTTTCACAGCTTTACATTTATTATTTATTACGGATTTTTACTTATATTGTAATTCTCAAATTTGGCAGCATAAACAATATAAAATAATTTGCATTTATGTAGGAATTTATTATTTACAGTTTCTTGTGCTGAATAAGTTGATATTTTTACCTATATTCCTCTCTCTCTCTCTCGCTCTCTCCTTGTCCCCCGCTTGTTCTTTTTTTTCAATTATTAAATGAAATAAAAATTAAATATCACATCGTAAGATTGAATTCTACTTTAATATAATGAAGAGAATTTAGTTAATATCGTTTCTAAGATTTGCGCATCACAATAAAAGATTACTTTATTCCCACGCTTCCTGAATTTATCTCCTTGAAAACCGAAACGCGGTCTTATTACGGTGACTGCGGGCTACTTATATTGTAGCTGGTGGCAACTCCCATCGTGGGACCGCGATGAAACGTTTTGCGAGTACCTGTCGCTTTTTAGCAGCATTAGAAATAACCGTTGCTAAAAAGCAGCCAAATACAAGTTTTGCCTTTTGTTGAGAACATTGTAGAACGCCATGCTACTAATTCATTATATAGTTCTTTCTATCGCATATTAAAAGAAATCTCCGTATAAAAAGAAATAATATATATACATTATTTTTTAAATGCATTATATAATATTGGAGTCAGAATGATTAAGCAATTTCTATCAAACTACGAATTTGTTTTCATACAAATTAAAGTTTATTAACAGAAACAAAAGTTTTGTATTTTAATAGGTCTATTATCGTTACGTTTGATTTCTATAGACATAAATTCATAGTTATTACAAAACGAAAAGTATCTCAACCACATTTGGCACCGACTCTACATAACCGTTTAATTCTACTTAACGTTTAACTCTATTTTAATTTGATAATTACAGCGTAACTTTGACTTCCATGATTTTGCTGAATTGGAAAATTAACAATCACAAATCAGAGAATACGGTTTTATCTGCCCCTTGTAAACATATCCCCTTGCAAAAACGCGAGCCCGACTTTATTGCGCCAGCTAGGAAGCGACTGGGAGCAGGCGTAATTACTATTACTCATAGTGTACAACGATGACATCTGTCCTAAATTTCTTTCGTTGTACTCTGTTATTCTTCCCAGAGTTATACTCCCTCGTAATTTAATCTCTGAAATGGGTGTAAAAATCACCACGCACGACGGAAGATGCAGCAAAAATACTGAGAGAAGCATAACGGATTATTAAATAACTCGTGTAGTGAAATATATATTTATTAAAGATTGAGAAGTCGGAAATGACCGCGACATCAAGAACTGTTCAATGGAAGTTGTACTGAAAGACCTGATTTGCTTGGCGGAGGCTGGGGGATTGAAGATATTGCGTGTCTTTCGTAAGGTTTGCGCTAGTCGCGCTGCCTTTTAAATTCGAGGAATACCTAAAGTTTAATCATAAACTTCGCGAAAAACTTCGTACGCGTTCGCTCGACGGAGTGAAGAATATCTCGGATTGGTGTCGGGAAATATTCGCGCGCGCTCTCCCCGCCCGAATCTATTTTCCTCGTTTCTGTAAAGTGGCTCGCGGCTTTATTGCGTCGGTCAAAACAGCTCGGGGGAGTATGGTCGGAGTAGCCGTGCGAGTCTTTACGCTGAAAACAAGTGGGAGCTGTTCTCTCTAACCGAAGTGCGATAAAAAAAGGAAAGAATCTCACGAAGGTGCGAACGCCAGGAATGATTAATGAGAGCGAACGTAGGCGCGATTTTTCCCGTTCGTTCATTCGTTATACTTGGGGCGCGGCGATATCCCGACGTTTATTTCGCGCGACCCCGACTGTATCGAATGACGAATTACGACGGCCATCGTGAATATCGATGAATCTCCGAATGGCATGCTAATTGCCGCGTTGATTTGCCGGAGGAAGTTCGAACGGCTTTGCGGGGAGGAGAAATATTGTCCTTCGTGCGATATGGTGAGCTGGCGCTTACGATAGAGTTTACGATAATGCACGACAGAATGGCCATATTACATGTTATACATTATTAACTGTCTGTTTGTCAACGACCATCTGTCACGTGTATTAATTCGTTTATTCACCGATCGATCGCCTCTAACATATCGATTTAATTGTTCAGCGAATCGGCAATCGGAAAAGATTCTCTAATTTTGGGGAAGCTTCACTGGTATTTTATTATTATTTCGTGACAAATGAGCAATTACCAATGTAATGAATAAATCCCATTCACAACTTGTTTGAATAGAGATTATCTGCTTATCGGTAGATACGTTTTGTTGTCCGAAGTCGGAAATGGAATTTATTTATCGTGCGCTGTTGGCGCAGTTATTGAAGCTTTTCTACAGTTGTAAGCGAAATCAGATAATTCATATCGCTGCCAGGAAGTTAATGTAGTAAATTAGCGATTTGATAACGACGTGTGACCATTTTTATTATTCAGTTCTAAAGGATTAAAATCAGATTAGCAATGCTTTGGTCGACCCAACTGGTTTCTGCTATTAATTTATGCGTCGGTCGATAATTACTCTCTTGCGCGCATAGTAAAATCTGCTTAAATTTCGTAACATAAAATTTTTATCCTTGGCGATTACCCTCGTTATCGATCACCGACCAATATAAGTCTTAATTGCTGACGCCGAGTTTCTGCGACCTCGGAGTGCTTCTGTGCTTTTATTTACCGCACTTTTAATATATCTCCCTTTTGCATAAAAGAAAGTAAAAGATTTTATTTTGTAAAAAAAGTATTGTAAAGTATTTTAAGAAGAGAATATTTGCAACTTAAATTCTTTTAAAAGTTTCGTAATCTTTAACGGAAGATTAAGTGTTTACCTCATCAATATGTGATCAACTTTGAATAAAAACATCCAAATTGCTATCACACATACATATACGCACGTGTACATACACAGAGAAAAGGAAATCTAAAACTGATTAAATATTCGCGATACGTTTCACAATAAGTCTAAAATACTATGGTGAAGAATGAAACGATAGAAGAAGATAAAGTACGATAAAACGATGTCTGTATTTTTATATCTCTCAAAGCCAATTAGAATACAAAAAATACAATAACTTTAAAATAAAATATGATGCTACTTCTATTACATGTAATTTAATACATTTAAAATTACATTTATTGTTTCTAATTACAATTATTTAAAGCAGCTACACTGCAAATCCAAGCCTGTTATTTTAGCTGAAGCTCTTCTTACACATTTCTTGCAGTTTTAAATCATGTCATTTAACACGATTGAACGTATTAATTTGTAATTTAATACGATTAAACGTGTTAATTGACGTAATCTAAAATGGCAAGAAACATATAAAAAGAGCTTCAGTCAAATGTGTCATTTTTAGATGTTTATGCGTGTAAAAATAACACGCTTGAATTTACAGTGTAGTTTCTAACTTGTATATATAAAATTCGTATTCTATTTATAAAAAGAAATCTGTAAGGCAACACTTTCATTTGATGAACCTTAAAGTTTTTTAATTTTGTACACAATTTTATTATATGCGAAATAATTGCATCTTTCTCTCTCTCTCTCTCTCTCTCTCTTTCTTCTTTTTCAATAAGGAATAATAAAATATATCCATTGCGTGATGCTCTGTATGTTCAGTAAGTTCTGAAATCGATATTACTTCGTTGGTCCAGTTTTATGAGAAGTTCGTTCCGTCGGTTTGCTCCTCTATTCATCCCGAGCCCGAGGTTACAGTCGCGGAATGATAAGCAGTGACCGTCAATGGCCCACTGAAGCCCGCGCCTTTATCGCCCGGTGTTTTTCGTTTCGTAAAAATATCGTGTCTGTTAATCCTCGCGGAGTTGCCGCACTCGTGACATCATCGTTGCTTTATTGGCCTTACGCTTACTGGCGAAATCGTCGACGTCGAGGCGCGATTGTATGTATACGATGGGCAAGTGCTTTCAGAGGATTACGAGTTGCGCGATACGTCGGGCAACTTCTTTCAGTTTTATTGCGCGCCTTTGCAACGGGAAAAAGCGCGAATTTTACCCAACATTCCTCGAGAGTATTGCACTTTCTTTTCTCAACGGATATTATTTATTGTACAAAAATATATAGAGAGAAGTAGATCTTGATACGGAATTAAAATAGAGATGGTTTTTCATGAGTAAAATTCCAATATCACGATTGTAATAAAATTTATTTTTCCAACTAATTCTAAGCAAATCTTGTCGTAACTAAATAGTATATTTTTTAACTGTTTTGTATAAGAATTAATGGTATTTTAATGGAAGTTTTTTGTTACTAAAGCATATATTAAAATTACAATAGAGATTTAATTACAGAATTATTTAATATTGAATATTAAACAATATTGACAAATAATCTGGAAAAGAGTAAGCATTTCATTTTATTTTGCACGCGCATTTTACTTTAGTAAAAACTTAACTTTGCTGCCAAACATTTTAAAGTGGCAAAGAATGGCAATTTCTTTTCAAATTTTTATTAAGCAAATGTCACATTCGATTCAGTGCATTCCCGATTTTATTAAATTTTGTTTCTTTTCTTCATCTTTACCGACACATCTTTTACAATTTTCTCGTTACGAAGAAACATATCCGATAAAAAATTCCACAGCTGTCCGCATCTTGTTAGCGAGGAAAAACTGCGATCAGACACTTTCCTCGGATTACTGTAATCCGCATTTATTACGGCCAGCAGGACGACACGGGATAATTTCCCGTTCGCGTATCCAGCGTGAATTATTGTCGTTTGACTAGTACATCTCCGTGGATATATCACGTTGTGGAGCAAATATTTTCTCACAGTGCGCAATTTCCTTCATTTGATAGGCAGGTGAAAGACCATGTGCGAGAGGCGGAAGGACAGGGAGTGCGCATGCAGAACAGGATCGAGGGAACGTCAGGCGGAAATGGGCGTTAGACGCGGGCAGGAAAGAGAGGGCATTAAAATAGTCGGTAGAATTGATCGAGGTTCAACACGACTGTCTTCTTTGAAAACGCATGTTTATATAGCAAAGTTTTGATTTTTCTTAATATTACAATCGTATTTTCTGCAGTACCTGTATTAGTATCTCTAATAAACTCGAAAAGAGAATTTTATAGAAAATTCTAGAAGTTACAACGTAAAACATATACGATTACCGGGATTATGTAAACTCTAAATGAAAGCGTATTTCCTCAGAATTAGCGGCCTTAGATAGGAATTAGTCAGTGTCGGATTTAATTTTAATCGCAATTGCTGCATAAATTAATAAATTACTTAATAGTAATTTGTTAATAGTAAATAGTAAACATTAATTTCTTTATACAGACATAGTTGTTATAATTTTCTTTGCAAAATCTGTCAGTGCGAAACGCTGCGAAGAGCATAATCTTCTTTAATTTTTCCAAATGCATTTATTTTATCTAGCGACGCCGCGTTTACTGGAATGTAGCGACATTTCTGTCATAACTTAAGTAGCCTCATAAATTATTTTAATATTATGATTCTCTCTCGGCACGTCGGAGGCCGAGTGTTTTATTCTGAACGAGAGAAAAATATGAAACTGAGACACGCGCGTCCGCCGGTGTTGCGGAGAAACTTTTCTTTGAATCTCGTCTCGGATGGCGATGAGGGACGTGGGCGCACAAGCGATCGCATATTTCCATTTTATTCACCAGTACCGCAGGGACAATCTATTTTCCTAGTATATTACATGGTAAACATTTTAGAACGTCGGGAGGAATTCTGTTGGAGACGGGAGACGAAAAAGACTGCATATTGTATGCGTGTAGTGTGCGTAGGGACACGAGACACTAAGAGGAATACGTTGAATTTTATCGTTCTCAAATTTCTGGGATACAGTCCCCCAAATTTTCTAGTGGCAACATCTTTTAACGTCCCACGTGACC
The DNA here is from genome assembly GCA_003063805.1 of Aphaenogaster ashmeadi. Classification (NCBI taxonomy): domain Eukaryota; kingdom Metazoa; phylum Arthropoda; class Insecta; order Hymenoptera; family Formicidae; genus Aphaenogaster; species Aphaenogaster ashmeadi. The sequence goes on from NJRQ01000322.1 coordinate 156,479, forward strand.
AATCGTGTCGCATACGATGACATATCATTAAGAATGTAGTTTGTTAATAAATTACGAAATACATGAGTTAGCAAATTTTAAGAGATATAGAAATACAAAAATTAATAACATTGGAAATCAAGAATACCCTCGAAGCTATATTTACAATCTATTTGAAAGTACATATATCACGGAAAAAAAATAACTGCCGTAGCTAAAAACTGCGTGTGGTAACTAAGTTGCAGTTGTAATATATGGACAGCAAAATCTTAGCTGTAATACCTATTTCATTACTGTCGTGATTATAAATTTCTAAACTACAGCAAACATTTTGCTGTAGTTTAGAAATTTATAATCACGACAGCAAACATGCTTTAGCAAATCATGATTAGCTATGATAGCGAAAAATTTTTTTTCCGTGATTCAAAATAACTAAAATTATAATATAAAATTATAATAAAAATTTTAACTATACTATTCTACAGCGAACAATCAGACAGAAGAGGATATTAAATAACATCTAATAAGTAAGATTCGGCGCGACAAACACGTTGCGCGCGATTGAAATACAAATTGAAATTAAAAAATAAATATTACACATAAACGAGAGATTTAATTACCAAAAGAAAACATGGCATATGTGTATATCAAAATTAAAATATGTATATTACAACCAAACACAAGATATTTTTCACAAACGCAAAGAGATAACGCCTCGATCATATTAGTAGTCTGACCAATATAATGGTCATACTACTGAATCTTCGTCCAAGCTGCTCAAAAAAATTAAACTCCTACTTCGTCTGCGTCATTCGTGGGGACAAAATAATGTTGAAAAACAGCTGCGAGCGATATTTGTTGCATGAACATCCGTCAACATTAAAGAAATAAAGCAGGAGAATCAACCTGGACAATATGGAATGTAGTATGTTGATTCGTGACGGAAAAATAAAAATATATCATCGACAGGAGCATTCTCGTTTATTATTGGTAATGCCATAGCGAGAATTCTGCATGACGAACTCATTATTTTGAAAGTTTATTCGGCTGACGCATCGTGGAAAAATCATGCTGGTTTTGATGATAGATGAGTGACATAACGGAAGCTGCGATAGATTGCGGTGAGTGATAATTGAAATAGACAGCGATAAAGAGCGAAAGAGAATTAAATATTGCGGCACGTTATTGAATAGTGTGGACGAAAAGATCGATTATTACGAGCTCAATTGGTGTCTCTTTCAGCTATTCTGTTCTCGTTTTGTGTACAGTAAAAGAAATTATATTTAGACGAAATGTGACGTCTATACGCACATGTAAAATATAAATTTGTCGATATTGTTCAATACTATCTACAGTGAAAATTTTAAAAGATATAATTAAAAAGAGACATAAAAGAAAAGAGAAAGAATTTGTTACATCTTATTTAGAATGTTGCGTTGTATTGTATATTCTATGTTAAAAATACGCGAAGAAATATTCCAGATTCTTCGGTAAAATCGGATTGATGTTTCCGTAGAGAAAAAATTTAGAGGGAGATTATTTATAAAAAAAGTATCAGATACTGAAAATAAAATACTTTTCTGGGAATTTATTTTTAGGATAAATTGGTAATAAAACCTTGTTTCGCTGGTTAATTTTAAATGCCATGTTGTAAGCGACAAATTGATATCGACAACTGCGCGAAGTGAAAAAACGGCTATTGAATGCTCATTAAAGACTAACGTATCGCGGAATACTACAATTAGATAGACGTATCACACTCGACACATCATCTCTCTCGATATCATTTTTCCAATTTATCTCTCAATGTGATCTTATTTACAATTCTATAAATGTATAAGATTATTTACGCTCTGTCCTAAAAGAAGAAAATTGCTTACGAGTTTGTCGTAATTCATTATTAGATGTAATGTCTCTGTCATGCTGTTGCGGTCGGGGATAAGACAAATCTGCCTGGAGCGCCCGGGATGGCGGGTTACGCGCGAAAACTTGGACGTGATGCGTTTTCCTTTTTCATCATACCTCCCTACGAGAAGAAAACCGGTAACTTAGTTTGTCTAAGGTAGATTAGAGGTTGCCTTCGGGCCTTACTGACGGTACATCAGCGGGGTGAAACTCGCCCGCTCATCGTTCCGCTCCACGCCGCTCGATCCGCACATTCGATCGTAAAACTTTCTCCCCTGCCTCATCCCAATTCGTGAAAAAATCACCGGGGCGTGCGCGGATGGATCGTGGGCGGATCACGGTTATCACAGTCCGGATTATACACATCTCGACAGGCGGCTGGTTTCTACTGTCGACGATTCTCGTCGTTGCTCGTTAGTGGGAATCGCCTGCGATTCCACGAGCCGTCATCCCTCGTAGAGAAACCCCAACGAGGAAGTTATTTATCCGTTCGTTACCGCGAGGGTGAGAGACTCGGTGAATCATGATGCGCTACGACAACGCACATAGATTTTACTTTTTACTTAAATATTAAATGTTAAATATCCCCTACAGCACGAAATATTACTGAAATATTGCAGAAATATTATTTGCGTAAGATTAAAATATTGCAATAAATATATCTGCAATATTTCAGCAATATTGTTATGTCCGCTTTTTTAAAATATTTAGCAATATTTCTGTAATATTTTTGAAATATTTTTAAAAATATTGTAGAAATATTTCTGAAATCTTACTGCAATATTTCTAGTACTTTTTTTCTGTAATAAGCGGTCACCCATTCAACTTCGGACCGCCATCCAACGCTCCTTCACTTTGATGATCGGACGGGAACAGTTATCCTGAAACTTCTGCTAACGATTATACGTTAAGGAGAGATATAATTCTGTCTATTATGTGAAAATAATATAAAAATAATATAACATAATATGTAAAATATTATAAAAATACTATAAAAATATGTAATTGCATGTTATAAACTGCATAATTTTTTTTTAAGTGACTATATGTTTTCTTATGGACACCAATTGGTCCATCTTATTATTCTGTGTTTAAAAACATTGAAGTAAGATAATATAAAAATTGATATTTTTCGAGATATTTTATATTTTATGTCAGAATGTGCCAGAATATTGTATGACCCAAAACAATATTTTTAAAATATACTATTTCTAAAATTTCGGAAATCCATATCTTTTATCCATATCAACACGAATTTATTCGCCATATGTGTCTGACCTTGGATGTAGCCTGTCTCTTATACACATCTAGATGTGTATAAGAGACAGGATCAAGTGATAGCTATAATATATAACATATAACGTTGTAGCATGTATCCTTCATTATCTCAGTCTTACATGAAGGCTCTTATGACGCTCAACCTGTTTAGAATCTCCAAAAAGAACGTCCTGCAGACGTTCTTTGGAGGTATGTACTGTTTGGGAGAATACAATAATAAAGAAATATTTCTGGAATATTTTTGAAATATTAGAAATAAATCATTTCAAAATTATATTGTAATAATATTCTGCAACATTTCCTACATAATATTACAATTCCAATATTACTGAAATATTTCTGCAATATTTGTAATATTTAAAAATATTGCAATATTTCTGCAATATTTCAGCAATATTTCGTGCTGTAGGGGATGTTTTCAGTCTTTGGGATATGCCGAGCTAAATTAAGTTAAATTTACTTATATAAGATTTCTTTAAATTTCTTGATTTTTTAAATGAAAGATTATCTGTTAAAATTATATCATCGGAGAAGATCCAAAATTTTTCGCGCATACAGTACAGATTGAATAATAATAGGTTTATATGTGAAATAAAGCATTGTTTGAAATCTTCTATATTCAAATTCTTTTTACCTTATCGTATCATACCATTTAAAGCTATTTTTAAATTCCGCGCTTAATATTTCTCCTGGGACAACTTTTTCCCGCAGTTACAATAACTAGCTCACGGTAATGACGAGCGATATAAAATGCTGTAATTTTACTACACGGACGATATAAGTTACGGTAAAATCCTTTGGTTATTTTATGATAATGAATTGAAAATACGCGTAGGAATACACGTTGGTAGCTCGAAGCTGATTATGTGAGAAAATAATGTTGAGTGTAATTAATGTGAATGGAATAATTTCTCGGACGATATTTACTTTTTGTTTTAACGCCGATTATTGATATGGCACTTAAATGGCAAATTGGGTACTTTCGTATTTCATTAATGTCCTCTTTCTAAAAGACTCGCAGTGACTCGCGCTGTTTTTAATCACTTACCATATTGTAATCTAACCTTTCGTCTCTCTCTCTCCAAGCTCTTATCGTCTGATTAAAACACTGAAAACGTAAAATCTCGTTAGAATTTTCTAGGAAATAAAAATTTAAAATGCGCGACATTTAATTTTCCTCCTTTCTTTCATTATTAAAATATAGTATTATAAAATGCACCATTATTCTTATTAATCAAATTTATTATTTTATTTTGTATTCCATTTTGTGGTATGTCGTTAGAGAAATAATATAATATTGTGATATTACATTAAAATTGGTATAAACTACATAGTAACTATAATATAAGAAGATTGTATAAAATAGTAAAGAAAATAAAAGAATTATGCTTTTATTTTGCGAATTAAGAAAATTTATGGACACGAAAAGTATGCAAGAAAAATTAATTTTTCAGAAGGAGTTAAAGAGAATTGAGATAGTTTTATGGGTACATATACATATAGAACTATCAATTAAATAAAAATATGACGTTAACATGGCAATCAATTATTAATATTCTGGATTGGATTCAACAAGGTAGACGGATTTTCTGAAAATACTCTTGCATTGCGTCATGCGGTTACGCCGTCATCGGGGGAAATGCAGACTTGCAGAAATCACGGGGTCCGAAGCTCGTTATGGGTAAATATCGCTTCGTGCTGTAGGTATTTATCTTGTTTCAAACCGTCAATCTCGTTTGCTCGGAGATATGTACATCCCGGTTATATCTTCATTTACCTACTTAGCTGAGATCGGCTTCGTTATGGATTTCGACGGGCTATGATTCTTAATAAGCATCCCGGATCTGGAAGTTCGGATTTGAGAGCATCCATTTTGCGCGCAAGAGAGAGAGAGAGGGGGGGAGAAGAGAGAGAGAGCATTTCAAAAAAATCCTAGCGGAAATCTAGTGGAGGACGTAGAAAAGCGGTTAAGCTAACGAGCAATTTAGGCGGCGAACATATAACTGTACGAAGATAAGGAAAGCGAATCCTCTACTTGCTTTATAATATGGTTAACGAAGGATAAAGAAGATCCAGATGTCGGGAATCGCGTGGGAAGAGATCTATTGCCGGGAGTGCTGTGGAAACGCGAAAAGGTCACGGGACGAAATCCGAGGATTATGCTGCGCATTTGTGAAAATTCTAGAGAGTTACATAAATATAACGATACGACAAAATAATATTCGCTGCCGTGGTAAACAATCGACTGGTTCTTATCAAAAAGCATGCACTCGTTTTCGATACAGTTTTCAAATATTTATATTTATATTTCATATATAAATATATATATATAATTTGAAAAGTTTGTTTTATTCTCTATATATCGACTTCATTTTCGCAAAACAAAAACATGCTTTTTCAAGAAACAAAAATGATTTTTTTGCAACACATCTCTCTCTCTCTCTCTCTCTCTCTCTCTCTCTCTCTCTCTCTATATATATATATATATATATATATATATATATATATATACTTCTTATTAATATTTTGTCGAATATTTACGTGATAAAACAAAAAACAGAAATATGAAACATTTTACATTTTATTAACGCAACAAGTGATAGCTATAATATATAACATATAACGTTGTAGCATGTATCCTTCATTATCTCAGTCTTACATGAAGGGTATTAGAAGCATTAAGCCCTCTCTGCTTGATCGAAGTAGGGACAGACAGGAGAGTGAAATGGGATGCGCTTATAATAGATGGAAGTTTACGTAAATTGAGCAAGTTTGCGTAAATTAAGAGTACACGGTTACGTACCTCTTCTCATCGATTGTTCCGCAGTTTGCGTGAATCGTGAGGGAAGTTAATCAAGTCTATCTTATACATTCTTAATATAACTTTTGTTTTATTATTTTCCCAAATAAAATTTGTGATTTGTGAGTTGAGAATTGTGGAAAGAAAAAGAGAAAAAAGAGATAATATATACAATTACATAAATATACAGATATATTGATATTGACTTAATTCTTTTTACAATACAAATACGAGAATCGCAGACCTAAAAGTATTTCCATATATATTTTATAACGGTTCAATGTTAGCAGTACGATATTTTATTCGCAAAGTTTCTGAGTTCTAAGAATTGCCACCGGAGAAATGCGAAAAGAGCGATTTCGGGAATTTTTATGCGATTGGCAATTTCTCGTCTAGGATTACTTCCACGATAAAACACGACGCACGAAATAGATTTCCCGAAAATCGCGATTTCTCGATCTCGCGAAAATCTCGTTAATAGACTTGATTATCATGGAAAACGAAAGAGAGTGCCATACGCCCGGAATGCTATATACCTTCCGGGACGAAGTTTCGAGAATAACTTTGCTAGCCGCGGATCAGAAAGCGGAATCGGATCTGTGAAAGAGTTTGCACCCGGAATTCGAGAAGGATGAACTTCCCGCGCGGTATAACTCGATACATTCAGAGTTAGAGAACGGAGTTGTTAGAAAATGGAATATAATGGACTCTGAATAAGGGGAATATTGATAAATGTGTTCTTTTGGACAGTTTTTGTGACGCCGATTTTAGACATACACACATTTCTTTCATTTCTTTCATTTTAATCGATTTTTCCAACCCCAGAAAGGTATGCCCCCTTAAATTTCGTTTTCATTAAATTTTTAAATTAAATTTTATCCTTAATTTTAGTATAGATGTACTCCTTTATTTGAAAAATTATATTTAATTTGTATTGTGTGTAATTACATTATTACTATAAATTCAAATTTCGTCGACAACAACTGGCCAACCGTATATTTCAAATTGAAAACGGTACATACGACGTTTCGACCCTAGGTTTTGGGTCCTTTTCAAGTGCACTATAATAACAAACATATTCAGTCATACATAGTGATATAGAGATAAAAAGGTGTACAAATAAAAATTTAGAAAATTAAAGGAGCGTTACCTAATACAAATAAATTATTATTTCCTCAATTAACAAGAACATCCATTATATATGTAAATTTTTTTCAGAAACAAACATATTAGGCTAAAATAAAACAAATTTATATAAGAAGGATTATTTTTATAAAAATACAATAAAAATAATAAGTCAATTTTTCTATAAAAATTATTTTTCAAACATTCAATAGTTAAGGAGAAATTTAATCAATTTCTAATAAATGCCACTCTATATTAAAGTAATAAGAAGAAAGGAGCGCTTATTTGTCATGTATGTCAATCGTACGTTTTTAAGAATTAAAATTGTATAAAAGAGATCCTTAATATAAATTTGTGATAAATTAAAAGGTAAAATGTAAAACATAAAATCCAAGATGTAAAATAAGTTAGTGCCGAATTTCTGATGTGTGCACATGTCGAAAGCCACAAAGAATCTGATCAAATGAACAGTCATATTACAATATCAAACATTTGAAGAGTAAAAGGTTAAATTAATAACACATAAATATGAATTTAGATCGCTAATTTTAAACTAACGAAATCAATCTGTCATAAATTGAGTTTAAATGCACACATCAGAAATTCGGCACTAACTTTTATTTTACATCTTGGATTTTATGTTTTACATTTTACCTTTTAATTTATGTTTATATTAAGGATCTCTTTTATACAATTTTGATTCTTAAAAACGTACGATTGACATACATGACAAGTAAGCGCTCCTTTCTTCTTATTACTTTAATATAGAGTGGCATTTATTAGAAATTGATTAAATTTCTCCTTAACTATTGAATGTTTGAAAAATAATTTGAAGAATTGACTTATTATTTTTATTGTATTTTTATAAAAATAATCCTTATATAAATTTGTTTTATTTTAGCCTAATATGTTTAAACACAGGAGGATTTTTAGATTCGCCAGTGATTAATAAACAACAATAATTTAAACGATACGACTGGCAGATTTATTGTAAACTTTTACGACGTTTCGGCCATGGTTTGTGGCCCTTTTCAAGTAATTAATACATATGTATGTATATTTAATATATAATACATATATATTAAAGGGGTAGTACACTCTGGCGGCCGAAAATGAGGGTCAATTTCAGGATTTATTTGTGACAAAATGGTAGGCCAATCAGGTTCATGGTGTATACGATATTGAAGTACATGTTTAGGTGCATTTACAGTATTTTTTATATAGAAAAATATTAACAAATGTAGGAGTTATGAGTCATCTCGCAGAGCCCTTCGCGCGCGCGCTCGACTACGG